>BDCZ01000225.1:33259-86665 GCA_001662365.1 Chlamydomonas applanata | reverse complement strand
AACAGCGCACGCGGCCGAGGCCGACCCTCCCTGCAGGAAAAGAGCAAAGCGAGGCGGAACAGAAACAGCAGGAGAAGGAAAAGAAGGAAAAGAAGTAGAAGAAGCAGAAACGGAGGGAGGACAGGTTTTCCGTTTGTCCGTTCTCTGCTTCCATGTGTGCTTTGTGGCTTCTTCTAGTTCTCTGCGTTAGTGGCCTCTCCTAGCTGCCTGCCTCTTTCTGTTGTTCTGGGCTTTCGGTGCCACTGCTTCCGTGTCTCCCTCTGGTCCTGCTCTGGTCTGTCCTGTAGCTCGCTTGGCCCTTTTCGGGCCTTGTGTAACACACACACACACACAGGTGTGGTCAGGGTAGGAGGGCTGTTAAGGTTAAGGTTACACAGGGAAGAGCACAGCGCACATCGAAAAAACAGCGCACGCGGCCGAGGCCGACCCTCCCTGCAGGAAAAGAGCAAAGCGAGGCGGAACAGTTGAGTGCTGAGTCCTGCATATTTAGCCTTCTTGTGGCTGTGACCTATGGTGCTACTATGGATTGACACCTCACTAGGCAGTACTGAAGTTGGATGGACACGCGGATCGCTTTTGTATTACCTTTTCCTAGTCCCATGCGTCATTGATCACAAAGCAGCTCCACGATGGTATGGCCCCTGCCCTCAGGTGGGGGCCTGGCGGTGCGTGGTTCCTGCCCACTTGGTGGGTTGTATCCATGTATCGTGCTGCGCCGTGTAACACTCCTTCTTCTTCTTCTTCTTCTTCTTCGAATCACCACTTTCTTTTCCTTCTCCTGCTGTTTCTGTTCCGCCTCGCTTTGCTCTTTTCCTGCAGGGAGGGTTGGCCTCGGCCGCGTGCGCTGTTTTTTCGGTGTGCGCTGTGCTCTTCCCTGTGTAACCTTAACCTTAACCACTTGGTGGGTTGTATCCATGTATCGTGCTGCGCCGTGTAACACTCCTTCTTCTTCGAATCCTGGTGGCTGCAATACCGTCAAGCACAACAAAAAAGCCTCAGTATATGCTCCGGTGTCACGTGCAGCGGGCCGGAATGGGCTGTGGCGCAAATGCCATGTGTGCTTTACGTTTGAACGGGTAAACCATGTGCAGCAGTGTGTCTGCACAGGCAACATGGGTGCTGCAACCAAAGCTTGTATGCGTGCCCACAGCATACCACATGGCATGTCGCATGAGCTGTATGCAAGGACCTGGCATGCTACCACTGCAGCAAAGCACCAACAACAACCCCCCCTGCGCTCCTCTGCCATGGGGTTGGTGCAACAACAACCTGGCCATACCCCTGAACCCTGAACCCTAAACCCTAAACCAGACGCCGTACTGCCTCTCCACACGTCTCCAGCGCGTCGGCTATGATACCGTGCGGGGCGGTCCTCCAGGCGCTGGCCCACCTGCGGCAGACGCAGCAGGTTGCCCCCGGAGTTGACGCACGCCTCCGCGGCTGCATGGTGGCTCGCACCAAGCACATGGCCTGTCCGTGCCAAACAAGTTAGTGCCGCATGTAGGACTGGAGGTGTAAATCAGTTGGAGCAGCTGTACACTTGGCCGTTGAGCAGCAGCAGTATGTAGTAGGCCATGCAGACGTGCTTGGGTGAGGCAAGTTAAGGTTAAGGTTACACAGGGAAGAGCACAGCGCACACCGAAAAAACAGCGCACGCGGCAGGTGCCTGCGAGCAGGCAAAGCTAGCGGGTACCGTCTCGTGAAAGCCTTGACGGTTGGCTGGATCAGGGTTGATGCACGCCATATATAAAAACCAGAAGAACACGTGGTAGAGCAGCTGGAGTTCCATCAGCAACTGTAAAGAGTTAACATCTCCTTTTGTTACACCGCAGAAAACGCTCCCCAGATTTACTCGTGCATGCAAGCTAGCTTCAGGTCTTTGGCTTCTTGAGCCAGCTGCCCTCCGCCAAGTCTACAACAGCACTGAGCACCTCCCCCAGCCTGCACACTGCAGTGAGTCGCTCAACATCCGGCTCCAACCCTACTACTGGCGCACCCACAAACCGGCTCACATGACCAAGCCCAGACCCTGCAGGTGCAGGCATCACAGCAGGCAAAGCAGAGGCAACGGCCCACGGCTGCTCAGGCTGTACTTCACTGCACCGCGCCAGCAGCGGCTGCAGTACATGCGCGTGCAGGTCGCGGATCAGGGCATGCAGCTCCTGTGGGTCTGCGTTTGCTGCTGTGTTGTTGGCTGCAGCGTCTGCAGCAGGCCAGCCCCAGCGCCCTGTCGACCTCCTCCTGAGCAGCAGCAGTCGCAGCAGGCTGAGGGCAGCGGATGCAGCGTCCATGTGCGCTGGTTCCCCTTGTGAAAGGAACGCGTCAAGATCCCCTGCTCCTGACACCGCAGTAGTGCTGACACCAGCGATATCCTGTGCCCCTGCCGGCTGGTATGCACCACGCAAGGCACGCAGGAGCTGCAGGCAGGCGACCCCCACGGGCCAAGGGCTGTGGAATGGGTCATGATGATGAGCCGCAGCCACCTCTGCCTGGTGGCCCTCCAAGGCATAGGCTGCCTGTCCAGGAGCTACCGCCGATGTAGCTGTGGCAGCAACTTCCTTTCGTAGCCGCTGCAGCACCAGCGCTGCGAGGGGTGCGGATGGCTCGGCCAGCAGCGCAATCATTGCAACAGCACGCGCGCACGCCGGCAGCCCGCACAGCACGGACTCCATTGCCCTGGCATAGAGTGAAGGCAGAGTAGCAGGGGGAATGGAAAACAAGGGAGAGAGCGGGTCAGGCGGAGCAGGATGGAAAGCATACGACAAGGTTGCACACGTGGCTGCATGCTGCATTGGGTAGCCTAGCGAGTTGTTGGGGCATTATGCACGCCTTCCAAACCTCTAATTGTCTATGTGCAACATGCAAGGCAACCACAACAACCACAAAGGTCACATGGTGTACTAATTGGCCTAGCCAGCCCTGTCTCACCTGAATGCACGTGTGCGCTCTTGGTCCGTGCTGCTGTGAACCAGCAAGATGGCAGCGGACCGCAGGGGCCCTTGTAGGGCAAGCGCTGCGTCATGCTCCGCACGCGAGCACACCACCTCAGGCCCGAATCGTGCCACCAACCCTGCTGCTTGCTGAGCAAGGGCTGGGGCCCGGTCAAGTGCTGACAAGGCCACCATGTGATGCTTGCTCTCAGTGGCTGCTGGCCCAGAAGCTGGTGTGTGTGTGCTGGGGGTGTTCGTGGGCAGAGAGGCAGCTGTCTGGCCGACCACGGTGAGCAGCTGCATGGCATCTGAGATGGCAAGGGGCCTGTTACGTGTACGCGCAAGCGACAGCAGTGCAGCAGCCATGCTGCCCGCCAGGTGCATGGCCGCAAGCCTGTCTCCAGGCCACTGCACCGATAGCTTCGCCACGCCCAGTTGCAGGGGCCAGCTGCACTCTTGGCTTGCTGCTGTTGCTGATGCCGATTCCGTCCCTCGCGACCCGGCGCTAGCACCGCTGAGCGACAGCAGCCCCAGAAGTGCAATCCCGGCATGCACAGCGCCAAGCGCGACCCCGTGCACATCTGAACCACCTTCCACCTGAACCTCCGGCTCCTCCGGCTCATCATCAGATGAGTTGGACAGTGCCGGCTGTGTGCACGCGGCATGCCACAGGTCGTGCAGGCTGAAGCTCGTGCTGCCGCTTGGGCCCAATGCAGGTGTGCCAGGCGCGTGGCTCGTGCCCTCTGGGAGGCCAGCCTGTGTAGCTGCGAATATGCACACCAGCTGTCCCAAGGGGCCTTCAACTGGCGGCTGCGACAACATGGCCGCTCCCAGCGCGCTCCCAAACTCGCCCATCACTCCCAAGCAAAATGCCCCCAGCGCCTTGGTGGTGCCCGCAGCTGCATGGCCCTCGCTGCCAATGGCATCCCAGGCAGCCTGGGCGAAGTGCGTGATGGGCGCCAGCAGACCATCCCCAGCCAGGCGTGCAAGCTGCTGCATGCCCTGCTGTCCCCTGCCATCGGCCCAGCTGTCCCCTGCCTCTGGTGCATGCCCTGCTTGCACTGGCCTCGCTGCCGCCGTGATTGCTGCAGCCATAGGGGCCACATGCGATGCCCCTTCGGCTGCAAGACGGGTCACAGGGCCCAGGGCCTCAATGGCGCATGCCGCCCTGCGCCTGCTGAGCCTCCCCAGCGCTGATGCAAGCAGCGGCAGACTCGCAAGCAGCGCCAGGTGTGCATGCCCCTCAAAGCAGCCACTGCAAGTGGGCACACAAGTGAGCACACATCGACATAACTGCCTGTACCTGCTGGCACCGGCGATGCATGCAGTTGCCGCATGCACAGTTGCACAGCTGTGTTGGTCAGTGGCAGGGTGCCTTGCAGGTGCATGGCCGCCATCTGAATCCTGAATGATCAGCAGCTTCCAAGCCGCGGCAGCCGCACCTGACTTGACCAGAAATGAGCTCCAGCTGGGCTGTCAGCACCTCTCGAGGCGGCGCATGCGCAGTGCCTACACGAAGCAGTGCTGGGAGCAGCTGACCCGCCACACGCTCGCTGACACTTGCCAGGGCTGCCAGTGAGGGTGCAACGTCTAGCAGGGCAGCACCAAACAGTTCCTGCAAAGGTGCACACAGTACAGGCACTATCTGTGGCACACGCATGGTAGACGGCTTCAGCGCTGCTTATTACAAAAGCGGCTGCTGAGGGTCACCAGACGGTGTGCATGGTTACATGATTACCTGCAGAGCTGAGCTCTCTCCCAAGGGTTGCAGCAGGCACTCCAGCAGCTGCTCGGCTTGCTGCCCTCCACCTGCACCATCTGCATCATGCGTGCATGAGCATGGACATCATTTAAGCGACAGGTGCTGCGCATGGCACATGGCGTGCTGCACACTTGCTTACAGCTCAGCCTACCTTTGCCGTACATGTAGAGTTGTAGACCATGCATGGCTTGCATGATAGCTCTGATGTGCTGCAACACCCACCTCCATCTTGAGAGCCCTCAACGTCGTCGATGTTGGTGCATGCTTCATTGATCAGGCCAGCGACTGTGATCGCAGCTTCTGCTAGATCGCCTTCGTTGGCGAGATCCCGCAGCGACTGTGCCAGATGCACCAGGTCTACTGGCATCTTCTAATCACATCCTTGCACCTACTACAGCCGGGGCAGTTATGGCGCTGGTTCGCAGTTGTGCGATTGTGTGCACATGAGCGGTTGGTTTGGCAGTTGGCGGTACATGTTGGCAGTACAGTACGGGTGCTTTCTCCAGTAATGCTGAGCAGTAATGCTGAGCAGCCCGTGACTGGCTGAAGGCTTGTGTAACACAACATAACAAATAACAATTCTCCAGTAACATATTCAAGTGATACACCAGAGTGAGTTCCCTTGTGAGAGTTCGTGCATCCATTTGCTGCATGCCAGACCTCTGCTCATTATACCACCTGCAGGATGTGCTTCATTCGAACCTCCAAACTCCTTTGAAGCCAGTTGCCAGGCCAGTTGCACAACAATAATATGAATATGATATGGCATCCGTGATGATGAAGTGTGGTATTCACGCGGCAAGCTGCAACAAACCCAGCCGAGCTCAGCCAACTCATCGGCATGCCCAGCACCAAACAGCACACTGATACACACATGATGCTGGTCAGCACTTCAACTCAGTGGCCAGCAAATGGGCCTGTGCTGCGGCTGAGTACCTGCTCCAAAATAAAGTCCTCCTGGTCCGCACTGATGGGCACCGAGCCCTCCCCCACCCCTGCAAGGCTGCCTCCTGACCGGGAGCTGCGCATCAGAGCACGCGCCAGTGCACCACCAGACGCAACCCTGCCTCCCTGTGCGCCCCTTGCCTCGCTGCCGCCTTGCCCCCCGCCTGCCTGTCCCTCAGCCAGCCCAAATGCATCCGACTGCACACCCGCCCCGCTCTGCTGCACCGCCGCCGCCTCCTGCTGCACGCGCAGCGCAGCCAGTGCGCTTTCCAGCACTGCCAAGGAAGCCATCGAGCCCCCCGCCGCCGAGTGAGGCCGTGATACAATGACCTGCGTTCCCCTGGATGGCCCCTCCCCACGCGGTGACCCCTCATCAGGCGTCACATCCCCAGACCCAACAACCACATGGTACGACCGCGCCTGCCGCATGCCACCGCCCGAGGCCCCAGGCCTTGCCCCGCTCAGCTGCGCCCACCACCGCCGCACCGCACCCGCCAGCACCTCCCAGCTAGCTGTGTCGAGGCAGCCAAGGAAGCCAGCCACCACAGCCACAGAGCCGATCAGAAACAGGGCGCATGTGCCAGGTTGCGCGGCCCATGCGGCGCGGCCCAGTAATGCGTCTATGACAGCAGCCATGGGGATCTGGAGGGTCAGCCCCGATGTCGTGACCAGGGGCGACAGCAGCAGCACGGCACGCGCCCACAAAAAGTCAGCCAACACATAGTCCAGCAGCCCTGCGCGCCACAGCCAAAGAAAGTGTGCGCTGTGCATGGTGCATGGTATGTGTACGCCTGTGCGGTGCAGCAGTTGGCAAGTGGGGGGCAGCTGCGCAGCTCCATGCCAGCTCCGTGCCAAGCCATGCAGGCACATCTGAAGTCAGGGCAGCAGGCAAGACATCTGCAGCTGCAGTGCTGCATCTGCATCTGCAGCCACAGCCGCATCTTCACGCGCACACAGGGAAGCTTGACTGAGACAAAGCGCACAAAGCTGCGCACCTTGCACGCATGCGAGCGCAAATGCGGCCGGGGAGACCACGGCGATGAACGCCATGTGATCCACTACGCCCACAACCCACAGCGGCAGCAGCACGCCAACCGCCAGCAGCCCGATGTAACCGAAAAACAGCGCGGTGGTCTCGGAGTCGGCCTTGTTGTCGTCGTACGGCTGCAGCTTGTACCGCATGATGACCGTGTACAGCGCGTACAGCGCGGCAGACAGTACCGCCAGCGCGTCTCCCAGGACGGGCATGCTGCTGTGACCCCCTCCATCACGTGAGCCACTGCCCGGTGCAGGCGGCCCAGCTGGAGGGGGGAGCCAAGGTGCAGCTGGCACTGGGCGTGGCGCAGTGTCAGGTGGTGGCCAGACATGTGGGGGCGGGGGGGGCCACCTGGTTGCCTTGCGCAGGTCCCAGCCCCAGCCCCACGCTTCCCCCAGCTGCAGGGTCGTGTCCTGTGGACTGCTGCAGCGCTTGTTTGGCAGCGAGGAGGGCAGCCGCCACGCCCCACACCCCCCCTGATACCTCCACAGCCACCCTGCTGCCTCCAGGGGCGCCTCCCAGCTGCCTGCCTGCTTGTTGACCTCTCTGCTGGAAACCCGTTTGGGATGTAGATCCGGCCTTGACCCAACCTGGGGTAGCCAGTGGGCTGGTGAGCCAGAGCCTTCCCCGTCCATCCCAGTGCCCCCGCCTCGGCCCGAGCTCTCATTGTCTGAGAGTGTGATGGCAGCAACGCCCGCGATGCACAGCAGCACGCCCAGCGTGGTGCGCAGTGTGGGCGGCTCCCGCAGCAGCAGCCATGAGCCCAACAGTGTGAAGAGGGTGGAGGTGGAGGAGAGGATGGTGTTGCTGGCCACACTCGTGTATGCCAGGGACTGGGCAAACGTGGCCTGTGCGAGGAACCACACAGGTGTGACCTGCGCATATGCACGTTCCGTACAGTACGCGGCGAGCATGAAGTTGTTCCATGTTTGCATGCATGTTATGCCGTACAGGCAGCTGGCCATCGCGGCCGCCCGCCACGTGCGGGCAATCCTGCTGCTTCCCATGTGCCCATCACAATCACCACAGGCAGGGCACCTGCTGGCCCCACAGCATGATGTGACTCACCATCACAGCGGCCTTGAACACGTGCCAATCCCTCTGCCGCTGCCGGATGAGGGACAGCTTGCCAAGGGGGTGATGCTCCAAAAGTGGCACGTCCGTGGAGTCAGCACCTGAGTGCATGCATCGGTTGCAGCTCACGTGCTGCGCACACATGCGAGAGGCTGCCATGCGCTGAGCTGGCATGTGTGTGAACTACGACTGCAGGAGCTATGATCAGTTCCAGAGCTAGCCATGTACAGTTGTGTGCGCGTTGATGGAAGCACGCTTGTCGTATGAAATGTCTGGCTTGCACAGCGTACCTGACAGGCTGGTGGTGACATCCAGCATGCTGTCCAGGCCATCTGCAAGCAGCATGCATGGTGGCGCGACATGTTCATGTGCAGCCCCATGCTTGAACCCGGCTGCACCATGTGCACAGCACAGTACAGCTGTCAGCTTTTGGCGAGCCTGCTTGCGCAAGTGATGCACACAGCATGCCTGCCCATGCCCCTGGCCGCACCCGCTGAAGCAGGCGCCTGGTCCAACTGTGTGCGGCGCCGCTGTAGCTGCACAATGTGCCTGCGAGGTGGGGTCATGCATGAGTGCATACCGCGAGCGCACATTATGCACCCATGCAGGTAGGCAGCCAAGGCACACACCTTCGCAGCGTGATACCAGGTAGCAGAACGACAAAGGTTGAGGAGCAAATTAGCGCCAGGAGCAGTGGCTGAATGGACTCTTGGATCAGGAACTGCATCCAGAGACGAGATGTTTCAAATACATGGAATCCCTCCTACGCCTGCTGGCTTCGTGGGCGAACAGCAAACCGCGCACCTGCGTGAAGTAGCTGGAACCCACCCAAACGCAGCAGGTGCCCAGCAGGCACATGGATCCCACCACAACCCTGCTTTTCTCTGCAGCCTGTGCCTTTGGCATGATGGGTTCAATTCATCCATACGACTGTTGTAACCATGACGGGTCAGAAGGCAGCAGCATGCATTACATCTGCGTTAGGTCGTGAGAGGTGCGAATCTATGTCATCGGAACTGGCGGCGTGAGCAAAAGGCACTCAGTCTTACACGGTCACTGGACACCAAGAGAGTGGTTCAAAAGTTTTGGGACAGACAATGCCAGGAGCGATGCGGCATACCCATCCCCACCACCGCCACCACGATGCCCACCACACTAATGCACGTGTATACATGCAGCATACCGCGCCGCACCCATGCACTGACGTACATGCATTCACTGTTTGTGCGCATGATCACCCTGACCTGCTGCTTCGCACGCCTTCTGCGAACTCAAGGCTCTGCACCTGTGTGCGCCGGCGTTTGCTGCTGCCCTCCTCTGCTTGCTCCTGACCATGCTGTATGGCCCCAGGCACAGCGCCAGCTGCTTCCTCTGCTCCGGCCCTGCTGACACCCGCCATGACATCCTTGCCTGCCCATGCATGCTGTGTGCCCCCCGAGTCGTCCGTACCGCCCGCCCCACGCTCCTCATCGCCCCGTGCGCCTCCGGCAGACGAAGCCCCCTGTGTGCCCAGCTGAACAGTATGCCCCGCAGGTGCCAGCTCAGCCCCTGTTGCTGGAGCTGCAGCCGCTGTCCTGACACAGCCACTGCTCCCCGGGGGGCTGCCCAGGCTACTTGCCAGCAGCTGCGAGCCCCGCGCCTGCAGCGCCCGCGTCACAGCAGCGGCCACTCCAAGCACAGGCCTGGGTGCGGGTGCCACATCCACCATGAACGCGCCATAGTCGTATGTGGGTGGGGCTGGTGGCACGAGGGGCGTGGAGCCGACAGGCAGCCATGCACCAGGCAGCGAGGCGGCCGGTGTAACAGCTCTCAATGGTGCGGGCTCCTGCTGCGCAGAATGTGGGGGCAGCGCACATGGCTGACCTGTGGCTGGCGATGCCGGTGCTCCTGGACCAGGCGCCTGTACATCCTGTGCAGGGGACCAGCCATGGAGTGGCCCAGACACAGACATGCCACCAGACGCATGCTGGGGGCTGTTGGACTGGAACGGGGGCGATGCCGGCTGCTGTGATGGGGGCACTCCATGCGGTGCCTGGGGCAGGCCTGGCGTGATGGGGTAAGGGCAGGCAGCTGCTCCAGGACCAGTGCCATGTGCTGGCTGTGCAACCACACGCCCCTCTAGGAACAGGAGCCGGGGTCGGTGGCTGGGCACTGTTACAGCTGCAGCAAGGTTTGGTGTGGGTCCTGGGGATGGCCCGGCCGCTGCTGCCCGGGCTCCATCTAGGGACAAGCGCGGTGCTGGCCGTGCTACCGATGCCAGCCTGCCAAGTGGCACAGAGTGCGCTTGCTCGGCCAAGATACTATCTCCAGCTGCTGCTGGCATGGGGGCCAGAGAAGGCTGCGAGGGTGGTGGTGGTGCTGGTGGTGGCCTGGGTGCAGCAGCTGGAGTGGGCCCCTCGTCTTCGTCCATGAGGGACGCCAACACCCACTCCCAATCGTCATCACCTGTCACGGGCCGGGCTGCAGGCGTGGCTGGGTTTCTGGCTGGGTCGCCAGTGCTGCTGCCGCCGCGGTAGGGTACAGCACTGACCCCAGCAGCCTCGGGCCCACTCCCTTGGTAGGCGCCACCGCCACCCAGCCCGCCACTGCTTCCACTGCAGCGGCGCAACGCACCAGCGAACAGCCCAGCACCCTGTTGCCGCTGCGGTGGCAGCTGCTGCTGCTGCGGCGGCGGCAGTGCGGGCTGTGGCAAGGAGGTGTGCTGCGGGCCTTCTGGATGTGCTGCAGCAGCTTGCTCGCCTATGATACGTCGCCAGGCAGAGGTTAGAGATAGCTGGCGGCTGGGTGGCCTGACTGGAGGTTGCATGTAGGGTGGCTGTGCATGTGGCGCCCCTGGCGGCGGTGGATGCATGGGCTGCTGCAGCTGCAGATCCTGGTCTTGGGCCCCCACTTCAGCTCCCACCTCCGCCTGTTGCGTAGCCATAGCCATCACATTGCTTGCTGAAATCACAGTGCTGGTCACCCTTCGGAGATGTGGCGTGGAAAACCTGCCTGTGCCATGCCCCTCGCCCGCCACCCCATGCTGCAGCGGCGCGTGCTCTGATGATGCCCGACCTCCCGGATCTTGCCAAAAGGACAGGGACACTTGCCGACTGACTGGGGGACTGCGTGGGGCTATGTGCTGCCCAGCGTGAGTGCGTGCGGCAGCAGCTGCGTGCGACGCGGGCACAGCAGGCGCAGCTGCACCAGCCGCTGAGGGGACTTCGCCACCACCACCGCCACCGATACTGTCACGGCCGTCGTCGTAACTGCTGCGGGGCCCAGCTGGTGGGGCGGCACAAAACAGGCTGCCACCTGCCACCCATGTGCCTCCTCGTTGGCTGGCTGAGCCTGGCACAGGCCACATGTGGGAGAAAGAAGGTGGCCTCTCCCAAGCCTCCTCCTGTGGCCAGCTTGGATCCTCCAGCTGCCCTGCAGCTGGCTGCAGCTGCTGCAGCTGACGTAGCGGCTGGCTGCTGTGGTGCTGAGCGGCTGCGACGGCTGCAGGGAACCAAGGTCCAACCTCCCCAGCCAGCATTTGGGCTGGTTGCTCCACTCCTTCCATAGCCACTGCAGGTGCTGGAGCGCCCTGGCCAGCCTGGGGGGAGGATGCCAGCTGCACAGGAGGCTGGTGTGCCTCCATATAGGCCGCCGCCGCTGTGTGTGTACCAGCATCGGCAGCCAGGGCAGGTGCAATGGAGAGGAAGGAGGCTGTACTGCCTGCCAGCTCCCCTGTGACATCCACATCTGGCATCTCATCGCTCTGCCCCATCATGGCGGTGTCGCCTGTGCCGCTGCCAGCATGGGGTGCCTGCACAGGCCACGCACGCTGTGGGGGGCTGCTGCCTGCCGCCAGCCCTTGTGCATCCCCTGCACTTAGCCAGCGCGCGTGGCGCCCAACACCCACTTGGGTGCCTGGCCACTGGGCCTGGTGCCAGGGGAGGGGGGATGTGGGCTGTGATTGCGTGGGTGGGGGGGCACTGAGAGGTGTGCTGGGGCCCGGCTGCGAGGGCAGCCATGGCTGGGGCGTGTCGCTGGGGTTAGGAGGAGGGTAGGGATGGCGCTGGGCGAGCAGAAGCTGGTGTCCCATAGGAGAAGATGAAGGGACCTGCTGTGCATGCTGCGCTGCTGTTGACGGCTGCTGCCAACCGTCTTCAGGCCGCTGCGAGCGCAAGTGCTGCGTGGCGGGTAGCAGCACGCCCGCTGCTGGCGAGGCGCTCATGGCACCCACGGCTGCTGCTGGCGGTGCGAAGTGCTGCAGACTGGGGTGAGGTTGGGACGAGGGGGTGGTTAGGGTTGAGCTGTCAGGTGCCTGCATCAGCCTGCTTGGGTAGTCACAGGCACACAGCATGAGCGCGCTGTCAGAACAGCCTTGCCGTCTCTTCAAAGTGTACATGAATGGTACGTGACAACGTGAGTGAGCTTTTGTAATGTCTGTGCAAGCACGGCAGCACTGTGATGGAGGGTCACAATCCATGTGTCATGCAAGCACAGCATCATAAACACAGCCATCGTATCCCCGCCAGCCACCTGTCCCTAAAACAAGCAGAAACAGGAAGGAAGTGCCCATGCAATGTGACCTACCCGTCCACGACTTGCATCAGCTCAGCCAGCAGAGCCGCATCCTCCTCTTCCTCAGTCCTCTGCCTTGCATCTGCTGGCTGGGCCGCCCAGCCGCCGTGCCCGCCCCCTGCGTCTGCCCCCTCCACGCTTGACCGCGACGTGCTGCCCTGCATGCTGCTGCCACCACTGCCCCGCTGCAAGTGCTGGCTGCTGCCGCGCCTGTGTGTTTGATGGCACTCAGATCAGCGAGATCACAGGTTGTGCATCCGCATGCAGCCGTTGACGAGAATCAGCTCGATTTCTGAACCTGCCTGCTGCGGCCCTGCTGATCACACTCGACTGGATCTGTCCTGTTGCCTAGGGCAACTTCTGTGATCTGCAGCCAGCAGAAGGAATGCAACATGCAGCATGCTCAGGTGCTCAGAGCCAGGCAAGGGTAGGCTCACTGTGATCCAGGGAAGACATACAACTGTGAACAAAAAGGATGCACCAACGGACCCTCCACTTCTTCCAATGCTCACAACCCTGCTCACAACCTCAGATCTTATCCTGGATTACTACCCATGATCAGGTGTATGTCATCCCTTGCTTGTTTGCATGAAGTCCTGCATTAAATATCCCAGCAACTCAGCCAAGAGTAGTGCTCCTGCTTGAACACAATGACCCTCTCCACCCCCACGTCACCACCTACCCCTATGTGCCTGTGATGTGTAGCACAGTAGCAAGGGCCCTGAGCGAGGTGAGCAGCCCAGCCTGCAGGAGCTTGGGCCCTTGAGCTGCAAAGCAGCACCTGCGTCCCAGCCCTGTGTATGAGCGGGGACACGCTCGCCAGCTCGGGCGTGTGCTGTGCAGCTCCAGCTGCTACAAGTGAGCAAAAGCTTCGTCAGAACCCGCTCCACTACATTCCTGGACCTTCCATAATAAAAGCTGCTTCGTCTGCGTCAGTGTTCCGTTCGTGTCCTGCGATTGTGTCCAAGCTCAATCGCATGCAGGTACACGCAGCAACGGCTCACGAAGATGGCGCCACGATTTGATGCCTCGATCGCATGCGGTGCACCCGGACGCGCGCGGTTCATAGATTGTGTGTGATGAAGATGACCATGGTTGTGCACACAATATTTTGAGTGTTACATGTGTTTGATGTTATTTTCTTACTTCCTGTGTTGGCTGCCTTGCCATGTCGCACGCACATCAGTACATGGCTCTGCAAATGAGGTATCCATCCGAGGAGGATGATGTCATGCATCCACATGCTTCCCAGTCACCCCAACAGCTGCATACATCGCCTAGGCCACCAAAGCACAGGCCCCTCATTCAAACCGACATGAAATGCAAGAACAGGCTGTCCAACATGCCAGTCATGCGACTAAGTTACAATGCACGTCTGCAAATATATCAACTTGGATCTGACCAACGATGCAGAGAGCACGGCAACCAATAGCTTGAAAGTTCTGGAACCATACCAGGTAGGGATACAGTACAGATTGCAAAGGATGTACAGTCAAGTGGTTGCGCCTAGTCGCAAGCAGCGCTCTAGAAACAGTGGCTGGGCGCGCGTGCGCAGGGGAAAAATGGGCCACAGCTAAACAGCACCAACCGACTCCATTCCAAAATGTGCCCCCCACGGCATTCTCCAGGATCTCAAATCGTGGCACCCAAAGTCACATATCCAAGAAGCGTGGTCGTGCATTTGCTGTGGGGCCTTGATGTGGTCCCTTCCCAAGTCAAGGGAAGAATGAACCACTGGCCCCGCCAGCTGAAGCTGTGCAGTGACAGCGCAGCCCTCGGCACCAACATGGCAGCAGTTTTCATTCCCAACCGCATGTCAGACAGGAGGAACCTGCCAGTCACGCGCGCGCATGCCACGCTCGCTCAGCAACGCGCGGCTTGCCAGCACGTGGCGCAGCACGTGTGCACGGGACGACCTCGGGCACTGCTGCTGCCCAGCAGCGCCCTGGTCCAGCCCCCCATCTGCTCCTGTGTCGTCTCGGCACGCAGCGGCCTGGGCCGCTTTGGCCGCGGCCACAGCCCCGCTACCACACGCGTTGCGGTGCAGCACCACACCTGGCTTGGGAGCCGCCACTTGGCCGCCAGCTGTCGGTGGTGCAGCCGCAGCCGCAGCTACCCCCTGGTCTTCCCTGCAGGCTGCGGCCGTGCCCGGCTGCCAGCCCGAGAGCGCGCGCGAAAACTCATCCAACGCCACATGGTGGCCATTGTTGCGGGCGACGTCCATGGGGGTGTCTCCATTCGTATCGGGCGCATTCCATGTGCCGCCAGCAGCGGCGTGCTCCAGCAGCAACCGCAGCAGTTGTGGGGAGCCCTTGCGCGCCGCGATGTGCTGCGGGTGCGGTTGTGTGGAAGCAGTCAGGAACAGTCAGGAAAATGAGCGCCGGGGTAAGCTGGGTAGGGCTCATACCACCACAGCAGTACGCAGCCGGTTCCTCTGCCCGGCCTTTTACACACATGAGCAATCCCACAGCCCCTGAGGTTGCCGCCAGCACCCATGTCACACATACTCGGTCCCACATACAGCACAGAAACACATGCTGGGTACCCACAGCCCCCCACCCGCACGCACCATGACTGACTGCCCGTAGCGGTTGACCGCAGACACGAGCAGCCGGGCACCCACCGGCCCCGCCGCCAGCAACAGTGCTAGCGCGACGTCATGGCGGTTGGCTACGGCGGCGGCCATGAGTGGTGTCCATGAGTCGCCGTACCTCCACGGCTCCAGCCACGCGAGTCGGTGGGCTGCAAAGTGGCGCAGCAGCGCACGTACGACACCCAGGTGGCCACGTAGTGCCGAAATGTACAGTGGGGACTCCCCTGCCGCGTTTGATAGCTGCGCATCCGCGCCAGCTGCAAGCAGCGCCTCCACCGCAGCCGCATGACCTGCCTCTGAAGCCAGGAACAGGGGCGTGCAGCCGCCGCGCTCGCGCGCGTCTGCGCTCGACCCCAGCTCCTGCAGCGCCCGCACGCCTGCTGCGTCGCCGCGCTCGGCCGCGAAATGCAGCGGCCCAGAGCGCGACGCGTTGGATGCATTGGCCGCGCAGCGCAGGCCCAGCGCAAGCGCCCCCTCCGGCGGCCACGCCGTTGTTGTAGCAGCGGCAGGGGGACCGTAGGCTGTGGTGGTTGCCAGCCGCACAGGCGACGTGCCGGCAGCGCTGCCGCAGCGCCCAGCTGCCTTGCGTGCCGCGCGCAGCACAGCCAGTGCACCCACACTACCCCCCGGCTGGGATAGCTCCCACACAGCAATGCCGCAGCCCGGGTGCACCGCCGCCGTGCGGCCCGGCAGGGGCGCCCCACGAGGTGCAAGTCCCCCCGGTCGCAGCTGCTCCAAGCACGTGCGCACGCATGCTACCACGCTGGTCGGCATGAATGTGAGCTCCAGTGCGGCGAGCTCCGGCAGGCACAGCGCGGCCACCACCAGCTCAACCGCGGCATCCGGGCATCCGGGGTCTCGGCGGCCAGAGCTCACAAAGCACGCGGCCACGTGGGTGGACGCCGCGCGCTGCGCGCGCACGACAGCGGGGGGCAGCTCAAAGTCTGACCCCGCATCTGCACCTGTGCCGGTACTGCCGGCCACCGGCAGCCCCTGTGCCACGTACTGGCTCTCCAGGTTGCAGCCGCCCAGCAGCAGCAGCTGCAGCCGGGGGCACACCAGAGCCAGCGTGATGAGCGCCAGCCCCGAGATTTTGGTGCAGTTGTTGAGGGCCAGGACGCGCAGGTGCGTGGTGGGCAGGCCCAGGAGGGGCCCTGCGGTGGGGCTGCACGGGGCCTGCAACGCTGCCAGCAGCGCTTGTGCAGCGCCGCCGACGTGAGTATGCCCCACCCATGTGTCCTCCTCCTCATCATCGTCCTCCTCTTCCTCACTGGCACCACTGGCCTGCTGGGCCTCAACCACTACCATCACCTGCCCTGCCGCCTCCTCCTCCTCATCATCCAGCTGCAGCTCTCCATCCTCCTCCTTGTCAGATGCTGAAGCCCGTGCAGTGCTGCCGCCATCGCCGCTGCCAGTGGCGCATGCTGCGCGGGCCGCTGCTGCCGCGCGAGACACGCTCTCACGAGCCGCCACACCCGCGGCATCAAACACCGCGCCCAGCACCGCGGCAAGCTTGGGCCTGTACAGGCAGCCCGTGCCCGACAGGCAGCTCTCCAGGCTGCCTGCCAGGGAACCTGGCGCGGAGGGCTGTGCGCTGCTGCCGCGGCTGCTACGGCCCTGAAGCATGCCGTTCCCTGCGGCCACAGCAGCCGGCAGGGCGCCGCCACCAGCGCTCAGCAGCGGCCAGCCCTGCAGCTCCAAATGGCTGAGGCTGAGGGTGACCAGGGGCATGCCGCCCGTCCCAGAAGCCGCGCGCAGCAGCTGCGTCAGGCAGCCAGGCCCCAACTGGAAGCAGCGCTGGAGGCTGATGGCCTCTAGGCGCGCCATGGGAGCTGCTGTGCCGCCGCTCAGAGTGCTGCTGCCGCTGGCCACAGGCACAGCGGCCGCGGCGTGTGCAGCGCGGCTGGCGTCTGCTACCACCCCCAGCGCGTCTGCTAGCCAGGGGGTGAGCTTGCGGCAGCTGGATGCATCCAGGACAGACAGGCGGGGCAGTGCGGGGCATGCCGCCAGCCACAGTGCATCCAGGTTCTCAAGTGCCAGCCCGCGCACGTCCAGCGCGCGCACGCCTGCACGAGCAATGGCGGCCGGTGTGCTCAGCATGGCTCAACGCATGGCGACGATGGCGTGTGCGTAGCAGCCGCGTGACGTATGGGGTATGGGGCATGCCATCTGGGCAGGCTGCCGCAGCATGTTCGTAGCAGGCTGTCGCATGTGCATGCACAACTATGCATGCATGCCCCAGCCCTGCCCACGCACCTGGCATGTACTTTTCAAGGCTGCAGGCAAATGAGGAAATGAATGCGCCAGACTCTGATGACGAGGCTGTTGCGGTCAGCTCAGTGCGCAAGCTGAGGCCTGCGCCAGCCAGAGTCTTTCGCAGGTCTTTGCATGCTGTGCCAGCTGCTAGAACATCCTTCACGCCGCTGTTTCTTGCTGTGTGCTCCAGGATGCTGGACACCACCTGCACACGAGTGAGCAGCAGCATGCACCGCATCAGGCGTGCACAGCACAGCATGGCCCCATGTTGCGCCGCCATGCATGCTGCCATAGCACAGCAGCAGGGTAAGCCTGCGGGGTAGGCCAGGTGCGCGCACCTCCTCAGGAAGCTCCTGAAGCGGGAAGAATACATCCTCCGGGACTGGCGGAGGGGTTGGGGCTAAGGCGACTGGGTTGTACTGTCCGGGCACCCAGGCTTGAGCGTGCGGATTCAGCGCAATTGCGGGTGGCATTTTTGTTGTGGTCTTGGGCCACACCACGGGTGACTAACTCCAGGCTCCAATGGAATCAAGCCCCACAGGGGCAGACGCCCCCCAGCGGCCCACTAGGCCCAAAAGGGCAGGCCCCTAGAGCCGGTGCGCTGTTGCGGTGTCGCCGATGGTGATTTGACGTTTAAGGATTAGGGTTTGGTAGGATAAACGAGTGTTGGATTGCGTATATTTTGTTTGTTGGTATTTAGATTGACGAGCTTGCAAGGATTGACGCGATTTTGGTGCCACAATTGGAGTGGGGAGGATGAGAAGGTGGGGTGTGCCGCGTGATTTGTTTGGCAGACAGCAGCGTTGCAATGCATCGCAGCTACTGTGCAGGCGTGGGTGATCGCTAGCCATGTCTAGTTCTCAACCATGAACCCATGAAGTTGACTATGGGGTGGCTTTTGAGAGAAACACAGTTAGAAGATCTTTATGTGGTGATGACCAAAGTGAACAGCATTGCTATTCTTCGAGCTTCAAATGTGCAGAACTTCTTAAAGTAGTGGGCCTGCTGCACATCGCAAATAAGGGCCATGGTGCAGCGTCGTTACCAGGCGGGTATTTCTTTCTTGTATGTTCTGCATGAAACTGTCAAGCTGTCGCCGCGCTGCGCATGCAGCACGCTGCTGAGGACGCTGCGTTCGCCTGACAGCACGCGTCTGCTGGCACTGGCATGCCTGCACCCACTTACAGGTCCTCGTGCACACGGGTGACGCGTGGGGCCGCGGGTGTGCGCGCGACGAGGACATCGAGGTGGAGGTGTATGGGTCAGTGGGCAAGCTGCACACTGCACAGTGCACGCTCGTGACCCCCAGCGTTGCGCCCAGGGCACCAGCCGCCCCCGATGTCAACCCAACCGGCACAACTGATCAGTGGCCACGTGGCAGTGGCGGCACACGCATGGCGGTCGGATCTGCGCCACTCACTGCCAAGCGTGCGCGTGCCGTCCAGTTTGCTCTGGCACGGAAAGACTCGGAGAGAGGGGCCCCCCTGGGCATCGACCCCAAGGCCCGGGCAGCTGCCAAATCAGGCCGCCCTGCACGCGGCATCGGCAATGTGGGCCCCTGGGGCACCTCCGCACTTGCGCCCGGTGCAGGCAAGTCAGGCGGGGCGGCCGCTGGTGGATCAGAGGCGCTGGGCCCCGCTGGCGGTGAGCAACGCAACGTGTTTGCTGCGTTCCGGTTGTGGCTGCACAAGCAGGGGGGCCAGGGGGAGCTGCGTGTGCTGATGGCCGCAGCCAGCGGCACAGCACCCACTCCAGGTGCTACCAATGGTGCAGCCACAGCTGGCACGACAGATGCTCCTGCCGGCACCAGCACAGCAACAGCAGCCGCAGCACCTGCTGCGCCCGCTGCACCAAACCCAACCCTCACAATGGAGCAGGTGCAGGGCCTGCTGCGAAAGGTGCGGCTCGCTGGCTGGTTGGCATGCCATCCTGGAATGCAAGTATGAAGTATCCGGCATAAGGTACTGCGTCCCTACCCCAGCTGCACGCACATAGGGAGCGGCGGCCATGCAGCACCATGCGGCCACACGGGGGGCTTGAGTATCATAAAATAGTTCATTGATTTAAACTAGAGGAGAGACCTGTCGCATGAGGGCCCTGTGGGAACCTTCCCTTGCTTTTACAGGGTGTACCATGCCAGGGTGTACCATGTGAAATTGATTGAACAATTGACCGTGGTTACTGCCCCACTGCTCGACCCCGCAGGCCGTGCCTGACTGCTCGGCGCTGGAGGTGCAGCTGTTTGTGGCGATGGTGGATGTGAACGGGGACGGCACAGTCACGCTGTCAGAGCTCAGTGACACGATGCGCGAGTGCCGTGACATTGATGCAGCTGTGCTGGGCTTGGGCGGTGCCCAGGGTGCGTGCTCGCACGCATGCTGCTGTTCCCGCGTGGCGCTGTCTTCCCCTCTGCATGTGCTGCAAGTTTTTTTTACTGTTCCCAGCAGCAGCCAGGCCTGAGAGGCCTGAGCGTGGCCCTTCCTGAGGGTTGTCGTGCTGCCCCTGCATGCGTCAGGAGCAGCTTTGTCAGGTTCAAGTGAACACATCCTGCACATGGTGGCAAGCTGCGTGCGATGGTTGCGGATTTGCCTTGTACTAGTGCCTCTAGAATCGGGGTAAACGCCCTACTTCATGCGGCGCAGCTTTCAGCTTTCTTTTACTAGTACTTATGCTGCTGTGGTGCTGCAGACAAGCGTGATGAGATGGAGGGGGCGCTCATCAAGGCGGTGTCTGACCTGCGCGCGCGTGCGGGGGAGCTGGATGGCCTGATGGCCGCACGCAGCGCGCGCCCGCCTGCGCCTGCTGGATTCATCACGTTCCCGGTGCGTGCGGGCTTTGGCTCCCCCACCCGCCACCCGCCCAGCGGTATTAACGGGCATGCTGTTTCAGTGCTGTGACGGTGCACTCCTTCCGAAGTTGGTATCGCCTTCTTTGAGCCAGTATCACTCGGATTAGACGGGAGGGGGTCCATGCAATGCGAGTGAGGCGCTGTGCTGGACGTTGCTTGCTCCCAAACACGTGTTGTGCTGCTGTCCCCGCAGGACTTGGCTGCCGTGTTTCAGGCGATGATGCCCGGGGGCTCACTGCCCGTGGTGCGCATGAGGCGCCGAAGCACGGCGCCCTGCCCGCCTGCATACTGCGTGGTTGCAGGGAGTGTGGCGCTGCATTCTTGCTTGCTTTCCTAATGGCGATGGTTGTATGATGTTTGGGCATTAATGAGTCGTGGGTCACAGCCAGACGGGACGGCACACGCGTGCGCATACAAAGGCCGCGCAGGGGACTAGAGTCCATCTGCCTCGCTGTCATGGCTGGTGCATGCAACCCGCAGCTGCGTGCGCTGCTGGCGCACGTGGCGCACACCGCGCGCGTGGCCCCGACAAACCCAGGGCTCACCCCCGCTGCTGTGCGGCAGGCTCTTGGAGTACCTGTGAGTGGAGCAGGCAATGGGTGGAGCCTGCCATGCAGCGACTCACAAATGCCACATGGGGGGCTCGGCGCAGATCCCCCTTCACAGTATCTTCTCACGCTGTGGTCCTGCTGTACATGCTGCTGTGTGAAAAAACTGACTGCGGAGCATTGCGCCAGTGGAACAGGCTGCATGCCCCACTGCATGCGAGCCCTGAGAGGCCCATGAGCACACTCCCTGCCCCTCCTGATGGGGCGCATGCGGTCAGATCCGCTCATCTGCCCCCTTGCAGGAGAGCGTGTCACATGCGGGCGGCGTGCCCGCAGCGGCTGGCTGGGTGCCTGGCCGCGGCCGCGACCTGTTCAAGCTGTTGCGCCACCACGTCAAGAACAACAAAGTGCAGGTGCGTGGGCGCTCAATTGTGTACAGCAACACGCACACGGCTGGTGGTGGTCGGCCCATGCTGTTGCCAGGGAAGTTGGCAGGAGCACTGCCGAAACCAAGCACCATGATCAGCACAATAACACGGACTGCAGTGAGCTTGCTGATTATAACCTGTGGGGGGCACCTCCCGACCCCCAGCCCCCTAAAAATGGCCTGCGTGCTGCCGAGACTGTTCAACGCGATGGGGTACGACGACTTCATTCATCCTGCTGTGTGTTGTCTGCCGGCCAGATGGAGGAGCTGTTCCCACCTGGCACCACGCTGGACGAGGCCGCACTTCGCAAGGTGGTGCGCGCGGTGCTGGACTCACGGCCAGGAGAGCCACCGCCCACGGGGCGCGAGGTGCGGGTGTGGTGTGGTGTAGTGTGGGTTTAGGGTGGGTTTAGGGTGAGGTGGGATGGGGTGGGGTGGGGTGGAGGTGGGGGTGGGGGTGGGGGTGGGGCCGGGCAGCTGCAGCTGGGATGTGCGACAGAGCTGCAGCCATGAGGCAGACTGGCAGTGTGGCTGGTCCGGTTCGTGGCACGCATATATGCGCGATGCTTGTGCACAGCAATTCTGTCGCGCAGCGTTGCCGCATGCAGAGGGGGCCACGGATGGTGACTCACACCTGGAGGACTACCTGCATGCCACCATTTGCTGCTGCCAGCACGTGCTCACGCGCCCATCAGCACACCGCCCGCCTTTGACTGCCCTGCTTTTGCATGCCCATGTTGTGCTCCCCGTCAGATCCGCGCGCTCATCGCGCTGCTGGACGCGAATGCAAATGGGGAGGTCAGCCGCGAGGAGTGGGACAGCGGGCTCAAGGCGTGCAGGTGCGCGCCAGCAGACGCTACGCTCTTCGGCTGCTTGGCATTGCGAGCTTCAAGTTCGAGCATATAGGGCGGCCATGGCCATTTTTGGGACGACACTAGTCCTATGTCTACTGCCTGAACAGTTTGACATTTGACTCCAGCCCCCAGAGCGCTCCACCCCATCAAAGCATTTCAACTCTGAACCCGTATCATCATGTTGTACCTGACATGCTCCACCTCCCTTTATGCGCAAAGATGAAAAACACCCCCTGCTGATTCAGCACGCACACCCTCCCCGGCCCCACCCCCAGGGAGCTGGTAAGCGACATGGCCCGCTTCCATGCCGACCCTGCATCCGCGGTGCTCACGGCGCCCGTGAGTGCGGGCCTGGCCGAGGGCACACCCACGTGGCAGGCGTTCATTGATGGCATGCAGGTGGGCGGACCAAGCGGCAGGGGCCGCACGGGGTGGGCGGTGTATATGTGTGGGGAGGGGATTGGGGTCAGGACTGGGGATGGGGGCCAGCAGCCGCGCGTGACACAGATTGTGATCTGGAGCAGAACTGCAGCTGGACATCTGAGGGCAGGCACGCAGGGACAGGGGCAGGGCCTCCGCGTGTACCTGAGCCTACGATACTACACATCTGGTTGTGTTGGGAGCAGACAAGGCCTGTTTCTGTTCCTGAGGTCCAGGTCCAGACAAGTGCAAATGCCCAGTGTGCAGAGGTTGGCATGAGGGAACATGTGGGCAGTGGGTTGTGCTGCTGCTGCTGGCCGCAGGCGCTGGCCGCGGGCATGGATGCGCGCGCTGCGCTGGTGGACAGCCAGGTGCGCGCGCTGGACTCACGCGGGCGTGGCACGCTGGACATGCTGGAGTGGCGCAAGGTATGTGACACATCGTGTTTTAGTTCTTCGTGGTAGGGACCTGATCCCTATGGTACCCTTGCAACGTCAGGATTCAACCCTTTCAACCTTTTTAACCCTTGCAAAGCAACGTTGTGCCGCACATCCTGCTGCCGCCTCATGCCTCCTCCGTCGAGGCGCATACCACCGCATCACCCTGTAATCCCCTCAATCTTCCTCTCCTGCCCGTTGTGCTCCTCCCCACCCCCCATCCCCTTGCACCTGTGCGCAGCTGCTGAACAGCTTGTCGCCGGAGCTGGGCGTGCCAGGCATGCGCTGCCTGCTGGCACACCTGGACCTATGGGACCCATCCACTCATGGTGTGCTGGCGCCCTCACACGTGATCAAGGCCTGCAGGTATGCTACCCAGCATGCGCTTGCCTCTTTCACAGTGCTGTCACCGTACTGTATCTACAGGGTTCAGGGTCGTAGCCTGCCTGCCGCAGCTGAGCTGGGCGAGCTGCCACCAACGCTGGGCGCCTCCTCTGCAGCTTCTCCTCCTTCACTGCAGAGCAGGGAAGGAGGAGGGCCAAGTGAGGTGTTGGCATCACCACACTGCTGGGGTACTTCAGCATCCCTCGCTGCTGTGTTGACGTAGGCTGGAGCCACCCCCACCTGAGCTCTTCCCCAAGGCTCTTGGCCCAGGCGAGACTGAGGGCAAGGAGGGGACCTCCGGCAGCCCCGCGCACGGTGGCATGGCACGCCGGCTGCCACCTCTGCCGACCCGCGCGCAGCGTGCCTCTGATTCGCTGGCCGCCGTGCTGCCTGCCAGCTCAGGGCTGCTGCCCACACCAGAGCAGTGGTCCAAGTGGCACAGCAACGTCAAGACGCCGTACCGCACCAACCGTGGGTCCCTGGCACATGTTGTGTGGCTTGTGCTTTGAATGTTTGAAGTGTCAAGGGCCTTTTCTGCATCTTGTACTCTTTGCTACTGGGACAATATGCTGAAGAGCGCGCTGGTGGCAGCTGCGCTGCGAAGCTCCTGCTTGCCGATGCCCTCCTGCCTGTGGAGGGGCGGCCTTCTTAGGGCGCGGCAGCAGGGGCCATGTGACATTTGAGCAAACGCCGCATGTCTGACTTTTAAAACTCGTCTTTTTGTGTTGCCTGGGCTGCAGCCAATGTAAAGCTGGGTGCGGGCAGTACAGTGCCTGAGGACCCACACTTTTGGGACCGCACATGGGCCATCACGCAGAGGTGGGCTGTGTGGGCTCCTTGGCCAGTTGGGTGGATTGTCATGGATTGTCTTAAACACAGCTGTCACCATTCACAACTGTCATTCCTCACGCTCAAATGGATACCTTACAGCAGCTTGGATGCAAGCAGGCTCAAACAACAGCACCACCTGCTGCGGGCTGTGCGTCGTGCTGTGCGCTTTGCATTGCCCCGCTTGACGTGCTTTTGCCAACATCGCTAGCTGTGTCGCATGTGAACGTGCGGCACGTGTGCACCGCAGCTGGCTCAACACATCGTCCACTGTGTACCAGCAGCAAGCCGTGCCCGCGGCCGCCCCTGGCGCTGTGCCGGGCACGGGCCCTGCCGCACTGCTGGATCCCAGCGTCAGCAACGCATCTGGCGCGGCGGGGGCTGCACCTACAACAACTGGAGGCGGGGGCGCGGCTGCCTCTGCGCAGACGGACCAAAACATCCTGGAGTGCCGCTCGTGGCCAGGCGTGCCGGTGAGCGCGCCGTGCAGCATGTCTGCATTCTTGTTGCAGGGCGTGCGGGGTGTGCCGCTGCCATGCCACCCTGGCCGCTGCCATCCCCACCACAATATGCAGAACTCGCCGATGGCCACTCGCCGTTAGCAGGACCACTGGCTTGAGCCATAGCTGTATGGAGCTTGTAACAAGTGCCTAACTGCCTGTTCTGACAATCAATGTGTCCTGAAAAACACATCCTTCCTGCAGCTTCCACTCATCCCCCTTCTGGGCGCCAACTTCAAAGCCCCCTATGGCACGGTACCGGGGCTGAAGCAGCCGCAGGATCCAGACGACCCACCCCTGGTCCCACCCCGACGCATCACACTGCCGCCGCCGCCCCCGCCCTCGCTGGCACCCCCCACCTGGGCTCCCCCAGTGCAGCGGCTGCCAGCCCCCCCAGCCCTCATGAGCGACGCACCGGCGCAGGGGTTGCTAGGCCCGCCAGTGCTCGGACCCACCGCTCGGATACCCCCGGTACCAAGCGGGCCCGGGGCGGCACAGGCTGCAGCCGCTCCAGAGGTCAGCAGGCCCGCAGGGCCATACCCCGTAGGAGCCCCTGGCGCAACTTCCAAGCGGCTGATGACCCCTACCCCCCCAGCTGCGCCGCCCCCACCGGAAGCTATGCTGCACCTGCCGGCACCAGCGGCCAGCTCACCACCTGCCACACCGGCCAGTGCACCGGCCCATGCAACACCGCTGGCACAGGACACACAGGCACAGGCTGCAGGCGGTCCTCCTGGCACACCAGGGGGACCCCATGGGGCTGCACTTGGGTCACCAGCAGCACCCAGTGTGCCACCAGGCACACCGGGCACGCCCCCACAAGCAGGCGGTGCGTCTGTAGCAGGCATCAGCCCCGCTCCTCCTACGGAAGACAGCCCCGGCTTCTTCTCACGCATGCTCGGCAAAAAGAAGGCAAGCACACCCGCATCACCCACAACTGGCACACCGCCTGCCGCAGTGCCCCCAACCGGCAGCCCCGCACCTAGCCAGCCTCCCGGCCAGGTGGCAGGCCCCCCAGGGGCTGCCGCAGCCGCTGCGCCAGCAGGCACAGCACTGCCGGGGGCACCTGGGTCAGGAGCTCCCCCGCCACCTAGTATGGGCCCGGGCGCCCCGGCACGCGATGGCGCAACTGCCTGTGCTGAGCCAGGCGCACTGCCCGGAGCGGGCCCCGGCACTGCGCCTGTCGGTCCCCCTGGTGCGGTGCCACCAGCACCAGGACCTGGAATAGTGGGGCCGCCTGCAGTCACACCAGGTGTCCCACCCCCTAGCAGCACGCCACCGGTAGCTGCAGCTGGGTCCGCCCCTGCTGCTACACCTGCAGCTGTGGCCAGCAGCACGGCAATGCCACCAGGTGCACCTGCGGCAGGGGCACCTCCACAGCCACCTGCCCAGCCTGGCGTGCTGGCACCTGCTTCAGGACCGGCTCCCGTAGTAGCCACGCAATCCCACTCAGCCGCGCCGTCTGGGACGCTCGGCCCTGCTGCAACCAGCGCGGTGTCACCAGCGGGAACGGGCCCCTTGCCTGCCACACCAGGTTTTCCGGCCCCATCGCCACCAGCAGGAGCGGCCTCCCCTGGACCCACCCCTACGACCCCCAAGGAGGAGAGCCCCGGCTTCTTCTCACGCATGTTTGGGAAGAAAACAAGCACGTCGACGTCGCCACCGCCTGCAGCAGGAGGAGGCACGCCCATGACTGCAGCCAGCCCCACGGCAGCAGCCGCTCCTGTCGCCTCAGCACCTCCCATGAACACGCCACCACCAGGAGGGCAGCCCGCAGCAGGGCCAGTGCAACCGCCGCCAGCAGCACAGCCGGGTACAGCCCATGCGGCACCAGGCACTGTGCCGCCGACAGGGCCAGCCGCTGGGCCAGCGGCAGATACCCGCTCTGCGTCTGCTGCAACCCCAGCCCAAGCTGCAAGCACCCCACCACATGCACCTGCACAAGGCGCCGCGCCAGCGCCGTCACCCACGCCCACCACGCCTGCAGCCGCCACTCCCACCACGACCCCTCCTGCTGGCCCCACCTCACCAGCAGAGAAGAAGCCCGGCTTTTTCAACCGCATGTTTGGCAAACAGGAGGACCCAGGTGCAGCGACCCCGCCCTCCCCGCCTGCGCCTGCCCCTGCGGCCTCGGCAGCGCCCGGCACGGCACCAGTGGCGAGTGCGCCCGCACACAGTGCTGCCCCTGCTCCTGCAAATGCACCGCCTGCACCAGTGCCTGAAGTTCCTCCTGTGGCTCCTTCATCTGCGCCGTCTGCCCCTGCACCACCAGCCCCTGCCAAAGACGCCGTATCCAAGTCAGCTGCACCAGCAATCGCGCCGGCGCCCACAAGCGCAGCACCCGCTGCTGCTCCCGCTCCGGCCACAGCGCCCGGCCCAAGCTTGCCGCCACCACCTGCAACTGCACCAGCACCGGCGAGCCCTGCAGCGGCAGCCAGCCCCACACCAACACCTCCAGTAGCCAGCCCACAGAAGAAGCAAGGCTTCTTTAGCCGCATGTTTGGGAAGGAGGAGGAGCCGGCTCCAGCGCAGCCACCAGCCGCTGCACCTGCAGCAGTCGCACCACCGTCTGCACCAGCACCTGCGGTTGTAGCAGTACCTGCAGCACCAGCAGCGCCTGCAGCACCAGCAGCGCCTGCACCCACCCCAACTCGCACGGCCCCACAGCCATCGCCGCCGGCTGCACCAACACCAGCGCCTATAGCGGCTGCACCACCAACTGCTGACATCCCAGTTCGTACGGTTCCACCACCATCACCGCTGGCTGCACCTGTACAAACACCTGTGCTTGCAGCAGCGCCCAGTGCGCCCAAAGCAGACACACCACAGCGCGCTGCACCGCCACTGCCCGAGGGAGCAACAACCCCCTCCCAGGCACCATTGCCTATGCTGTCACCAGCACCAGCTCCATCCAACCCGGCAGCTGCCCCCCAGCCTCCAGCTGAGGAGAAGCCCAGCTTTTTTGGCCGCATGTTTGGGAAGAAGAGTACACCACCAGCCTCCCCGTCCTCCCCTGCTCCCACCTCACCCCCTGGCCCCAGCCCAGCAACAGCAGCAGCGGCGACAGCACCCCCGCCCCCGCCGCCGGCGCCCCCTCTGCCCCCAGCCCCGGCCCCACCCCCACCACCAATGCTGTGGGACGGCCCTGGACCCGTTGGGGAAGGGACTGAGACAGGGACGCCTCCTTCACCCATGAGAGCGCCTGCTGCACCCGCAGCCGGTGCACCGGCAGCAATGCCGGCCCCTGCCGTAGCCGCTGCACCAATGCCCCCCGGCACTACAGGTGCTGCGCTCCCTGGTGCCTCAACCGTCCCTCAGCCAGCAGTGTTGCCAGCCGCTGGCAGCCCGTTGAAATCCCCAGCCGCGGCAGCCCCTGTGACAAAGGCCATGCTGGTTGTGCCGACTCCTCAGGCAGGTGGCCAGGTACCCGTAGGTGCACCACCACCAGCTGCACCGGGTGTTGTTGCAGCCCCTCCGCCAGCAGCAGCAGCAGCCCCACCAGGCCTTGTTGCAGTGTCTACGCCTGGAGGATCAACTCCCATGCCACCTGCGCCAGTTGCAACAGCCCCTGTGCCGGTCGCGCCCCCACCTGCGCCTGCTGCTGCGCCTGCAGTTGCTGTGCCAGGTGCCACGCCGCCTGCGCCTGCTGCTGCGCCTACGCCTGCAGTTGCAGCGGCCCCACCTGCACCTGCTGCTGCGCCCACGCCTGCGGTCGCACCAGCCGCAATACCAGCGGTAGCGCCACCTGCGCCTGCTACGGCGCCTGCACTTGCACTCGCAACAGCTCCTGTGTCAGCCGCTGCGCCACCTGCACCTGTTGCCGTAGTTGTGCCTGCACCAACACCTGCCCCTACCCCTGGCCCAACACTTGCACCAGCCCCTGCCCCTACGGCACCACCGAGCCAAGCGCCAGCACAGCCAGTAGCTGCCGCAGCACCACCAGCCTTGCCGACGTCTACACCAGCAACAGCTTCTGTGTCAGCCGCTGGTGCGGCCGCCACCCCTATGCCTGCTGCTTCCGCAGCTGCATCCCAAGGCACATTACCTTCCCAGCTTCGCCCTGCGGCGCCGCCAGCGGTTGCGGCCCCAGGGGGGGCACCTGCCGTTGCTGGGGCACCAGCCGCACTTGAGCTTACAGCTGCAGCAGCCACAGCAGCGACAACAGCAGCACCAGCTCCAGCACGCCCCTCCCAGCCCACGCCCCCACCCCCACCCCCTCCCCCCATGAGGATTGTGTTCAACGAGCCCCCGCCTAAGCCATGCGCGCTCAAGGCACAGCTGCTGCTGGCACAGAACAGGGTGGCTGTTTGGGAGGTGGCACTGGCACCGGGCCAGGAGCTAGGGGATGTCGAGAAGGTGGTGGTGCGCTGCAAGTCGGGTGAGTGCCACTTCATGTCTTCATGCCTCACTTCCAGCACATAGGGCAGACTTCTGGGCCTCAGCCTGTCGGGTGGAGGCATTTGCGCACTGGTTGGCTGGCTGCCGGTCGTGGCTGTGTGCTGGCGGCGTGTGTGTGCTGATGCTTGCAGCTTGTTCCTTCTTCAATAGCGTGCGGCTTGTGCAGTTGTGGTGTGGCTCTTTTCTTAATGAGCATTTTGCGACCGTGCGTGCCTGTGTGGTAAAAAGCATCGCGAGACTTCAGCTTGCTGCGCATGCCTGTGTGGTGCAGGCGCTGGCTTCTTCCTGGAGCGGGTCGAGGTGGTGCAGCTGGCGCCAGCGCTGACCGCAGAGCAGCAGCGCCAGCTGCAGGGCGCCGTCGCAGCTGGCGGTGACCAAGCGGCTGCCGCTCAGCTGGCTGTCGCGCCCCTGCGTTGGGAGACGCACTACCGGGACTGGCTGGCACCGCCTTCGTCTGGGATCGGCGCAGATGGTGCTGCGGCAGTGTCAGCCACGGATGCGAAGGCTGCAAAGGCTTCACTGGCTCCACAAGCCCCTGCCCCAGCCCCAGCGCGAGCTGAGACCGGGATGGCCACACCGACCAAGAGCACCCCTGCTGCTCCGACTCCTGGAGCAGCTGCACCGACTGCAGCAGCGGGAGCTGCCCCCATGCCATCCCCTCCACGGCCATCAGAAGTCGCCCTTGAGCCAGGTACGGGCATGTATAAAAACAGTATCAATCTGCCCATAATTGCCACTTCAAAAGTTATCCAAGTGATATATACTTTGAGTAGTATCTTGAGTACCACGGTATATGGATCATACAGGCCAGTTGCAGCCCCACCCGTCCAACTGCCACCTGTTTCTCTCTCAAGCCCGGAGTCTGCTGCAGCCCTGCACCCAGTTTGTCTTTCATCTTACATCTGTTGAACCTTGCATTGCATTCGACTTTGCTTGGTGTCCATCCCCATATGAACACACAGATCCGCTGGCGTGGGAGGCGTGGGACATGCTGGAGGTTGTGGGAGCAGGCCAGGGGCCTTCCAAGCTGGTGACTGCACACTTCAACAGGAACACACGCGAGTGGGCGTGGCGGCCGCCACCACCGCCCCCCATCCCTGCCCGCCCTGGTGCGCGCTCCCTGCCGCTTGCATGCCGTGCTTTATATTCGCAACCAAAGGAAGGAGTTTACAGGAAGGCTGGCCTGCCATAATGCTGATGGTCAGCTGGAGAGGAGCCTTGTGCATGTCGCATTCGGCTGTGTTGTGAACAGTGTGACCCGACAGCTGGTCACGTCTGCGGAGGAGTGACAAAACTCCTGCGCATGGGGCCGACAAGGCCAACCGCTCTCTCATGCTGCCTGCTGACCTCGGCACCCGTTGTGCACACAGGCGCGTACCCATGTGCGCCTCCAGTGGGGCCGTACTCCCGCGCCTCACGTGCAGAATGGCTGGGTGGTATGTCCCTGGGCGCGCCCCGCATCCGCGTCCGCATGCTAGACACCCTGGAGCCCGTGCCTACCCGAATGCGCGGCCGGTACGCGGCGGCCAGCGCGCAGCAGCTGCTGGGCCCCTGGGCGCAGGACGCGACCGTGTGCGGGCAGCGCGTGCGGAGGGGCGTGTCCCAGATGGCGCGTGGTGGCTTCCGGGTGCTGCGGCTGCTGCCCCCGCTGCCGCCCGTTGCGCCCGCAGCGCCCACTGTGAGCACCCTCCCCGGGGCCACGCTGCCTGCTGCGGTTGGGACAGTACTGCCGGCAGGCCCAGGGCTGGTGGCGGGTGCCCCTGGTGTGTTGGGAGGTACCGCACCTTTTGGGGCAGCCACAGGCACTGCCAGCATGCCCGCTGCTACTGCTACTGCTGCTGCCACCAGCACTACAGCCACGCTTGGCCGCACATTCAATGACGCGCCCCTTCTTGCTTCCAACCAGCCATGGCAGCCTCTCGTGCCGCAGCTGCCCGCACAGCTGCCAGGGGGTGGGCTGCCAGGTGTCATGGAGGCGGTTGTGGTCAGTTACGACCTGGCAGCTGCGTCACAGCAGTACGGGGAGCAGTACGAGTGGCTGGTGGCGGCTGTCGCACTGGACGACAACTGCGGTACGTACTGCCTGCTTGAATCCTTGCCTGCTGGTTTTCATGAAGCGGATCAGGGAATAGGGATGGACTGCATCGGGGACGACCTCCACAGCTTATAGTGCAACGCTGTGATACATCAACAGGTGCAACTCCAGCTATGCCAATGTTGGCGTGCCGTGCCCGAGCCCCTGCCACGACCCAACCCTGACCCTTGCTGCCACGATGCATAACATGCGCAGATCCAGCTGTTCTGATGTTTGCTGTGCTGCCGCGACTCACGCCCGCAGGCCCGCTCGTCGCGCCCGTGCGCTTCTCCGTCGTGCTTGATGCCACCCTGGTGTGGCAGAGCCAGTGGGTGGATGCCCCACACGCACAGCAGCCGGTCGCAGTGCCCTGTGCGAGTGCGGGTGTGCTGCGGCTGGTGGTGGAGAGTGAATTCAGTGGTGGTGCACGCTGCGTGTGGGTGGACCCCGCGCTACTGGTGGGTGGCTCAACACGGTGGTGCTGCTTGGCTGTTAGAAGGTTGTTTGGCTGTTGCTGGGCTGGGTTGATGTAGCTGCTGCCAGACTGAGCTGATGTGGCTGCTGGGGGGCTGGTGCACTGCATGCGAATGGACATGTGTCCCACTGAGATTGCCCCTGGCCTGTAGCCCAGCCGGAAGCCAGGCAAGTGGCTTCGCCAGGTTGCTGCTGTGCTGAAGATGCGTCATGCTGTCATACTGACCAATGTGACCATGTGCTGCCCAGGTGGGGCCGCTGCCACATGGTGTGGCCGGCTCGTTCATGGGGGGGCCCAGCCAATGGGCCACATCTGCGTCTGGCCCTGGCACAGCTTTTGGAGGCCTCGCCGGGCTTCCGTCAGGTGGCACAGGGGGGCCTGGCATGGATGCCAGCTCAGCGCCTGCTGCAGCCAGCAATCCATCAGTCATGCAGCGCGTGCAGTTCTGCAGGCAGGCGGCGGGGGATATTGCGTTCATGGCGCCAGCGACCTTCATGCCGGTGGTGAGGCGTGCGCATACCTGCATGGCGGCCTTGCACCTCAACCTTCAACCCCGGCTTCAATCTCTACTTCTATTCGTTTACTTGCATAGCATGAGGAGCATACTTGCGTAGCACAGGCTGGGCATTGCGGTCTGCTGCGGCTGTCGGTGCTGGGCAGGCAGGGGCATGCACGTGTACTGATGTGGTGGGTTCAGGTCGCGTGGTGACCTCATCACATCCTCCATCACCCTGCCCACTGTGTTGCTCCCCATCACCAAACTGATCCACAACCACCACAAACAACCACTCCACTACCTTTCACAGGAACTGGGCAGCCAGGCAGCCGGTACTGCGTCGTACCGCGTCACTCTGCACACCAATGATGTGGCTGGGGGCGGTACAAATGGGACGGTGTACTTCCGGGCGCGCGGGCGGCGTGGAACGCCACCAAATTTTACACGCACACCCTGGTCCAAGTGGTGCCAGCTGAACACCAGCCCCCTGGTCAAGTGAGTGGTTGATGCAAGCTGGCAGCTCTGAGCCTGTTCACCTGCTGTATTGCCTTCCATGTGACCCCTGGGTGCACTTGTTATGGCTCTTGCTGGGTTGCCAACTTGCGTGGCCCTGCTTCATACATATCATCATCGTCAGTACGAGTAGCAGCAGCAGTAGCAGCAGCTTTAGCTGCAGCGGCAGCAGAGGCAGCAGAGGCAGCATGCATCCATGGTCCAGTGCGATTCAAGCAATTCGCTGGGGTACGACATGTGTGTGCGCGCACAGGGGCAGCAAGGCATCGTTCGCCGTGGCCTTGGAAGACATGGACGAGGTGGATTCAGTGCAGTTGCAGCTGCGAGGTGGCGGCGGCCCGATTCAGGCAGGTGGACTTGGTGATGGAGTGTAGGCTTCTTGCTGGGCCAGTCCCTCCCCATTCACCAAGATGGTGCAAATCCAGTGGGGCCCAAGGGCTTGTGCTCAAGACTGGCAGCGGGGAAAACACATCTTGGGACATGTCCGGCTTCATTTCCCTCTGATGAACCTTGGCGGCTTGGGCATTCTCTTCTGTGCAGTATGCCTTCTCCTCTTGCATTGATCCTTGCAGATAAACGGCATCCTCTTCCTACTGTTACCTACTGTATGTGGCATTTGCGTACGCAGGGCGCTGGCAACATGATGGAGAAGCTGGGCTCCATCTTCTCCAGCACACCACAGGTACGCAAGCTATTAGTACACACACACACACACACACACACACACACACGCGCGCACACTCTTTCCCGCTGCCATGATCCCAGCTGGGTTGCTCCAAGCCTGCCTCACTGCCACCGCTCTCAGCGCTCATCGCACCAACCTGAAACTTTGGCACTGGCACCGTGTTTTGAGCTTCGAACGACTTGCGGCAACCTGCCCCCGCGCAGGGCGAGTCCACTGCTGGCAGTGGCAGCGGGTGGGCATTAGGCCACGTGGAGGTGGCGGCTGAGGCGCGCGGCACCTCGGCATACTTTGTGGCTGGTGGGTGAGCGCACGCAGCACACCAGCGACAAAGCACAAATCAGCTGAGGCATGTGCACCGTCCTGCGGCTGGATCTGATGCCCTGGGCTGCTTTAGGAGGGCAGCAGGTCCCTGGAGCTGCCCTGTTGGAGGTCTAGGCATCAGGTAGGCTGCAGCTGATGTGTTGTGGCATGCACGCGCTGTCAAGACCTGCGGCCCAGCGGCAGGTTCTTGTTGTTCAAGCATGTCAGTGGGATGCCTGTGCGCTGCAGAGGCCCGCTTCCAGCAGCTGGCCGCAGCCCAGGCGTCCGCTGAGGCCGCCGCTGCTGGCACGCCGCCACCCAAGTCAGCTGATACAATCACTCTGGAGTCAGGAGCAGCCAACACTGCGTGGTACAAGGTCTGCATCCACGCACTCACCTCTGCCCAGGGGAAGGGCACCGGCCTGGACTTCCCAGTGACGATTACGGTCACGGGGCGTGCGGCTGCAGCCGTACAGCCGGTGGCAGGCAGCGTGCCGGTCAAGCCAGCAGCAGCGGCGCAGCAGATGGTGGCGGAGACGTGGACTCTTGCACCTGCGCAGGTTGCGCTGCCACACAGCACGGTGGTGCTCAAGGTATGGGGGCAGGGGCTTGCCAAGATGATGAGATACTGCCTCAGTCATTGCAGGGTATTTGAACATCGCAGCTGACAACTTATGTGGATGCAATGGGTGCTGAAACTGCTGATTCCACTGCAGTAACTGGGCTCACCTTGGCCTCATGACCATCGAGCGGGCTGCACACATGTGGCATACCTGCGACCTGGCCTTCCAGTAAACTGCTCAATATGCTTGACTTGGCATACCCACAGGCGCGCAGCGACCTGGGGGAGCTGCTGTCTGTGCAGCTCGCCACGCAGCAGCGCGGCCTGCTGGCATCACGCCTGCAGGTGGGGGCAGGCCGGCCGGCTGGCCGGCAGGCAGGCAGCACGATTGTGGCCGTGTGGCGCGCGTAGCATGTATACTCCTGCATGTGCATCTGCGGGCACGGCTGTTGGTGGGTCTGGTGTCCGTAACCTTTAAACTTCTAACCCTCCTCACACGCAGCTGGTACCCACAGACGGCCGTGGCGTGCCCTGGCTTAAACATCAGTTTCTAAAACCTTGAAACCTACCATGTACCCTGCAGACGGTGGAGGTTGTACGGTTGGCCGATGGCCGCAGCTTCGTATTCCCTGCAGCCGCACTATCATCTATCGGCGGTGCTGACTCACAGGGCGTGCTCATTCCCGTGGCTGCTAGTCCTTACTACAAAATCACCACCTACACGGGTGAGTCAGGGGCTTGGCAGGGGGCACCTGGGCTGTACCAGGGCGGAGCGCTGCGACCAACATTTGGCCTCGTGTGTGTGTTTGTGTGGGGGGGCCGGGAGGGGGCGGAGTGGGAGCTTGGAGTGGAGAAGGGGGGAGGGGAGGAAGGGCTGGGCAGGCAGGGGCTCAACCCTTTGGAGGAGTCCTGCTGTACCCAGGATGTACCTGGATGCACCGCATGAATGTGGCATGCCATCATTGTACATATGAGAGCCGGGAACAGGCTGGCTGATATGCTCATTGAGATGAACACAAGCCGCACGGCCGCAATGGCCATTAACCAATAACAGACAGTTTTTGAAGCTACAAGCCTGTAATGAAATGTTGTTAATCCTGTCTCGCGGCAGGCATTTATGCGCCATGATGGGCGTACGATGTAACCAACACACACACACACACACACACACACACATGTTTTGAATGCGTGGTGCCAGGTGATCACCCCGATGCCGCCACTGACGCGCGCGTGTATGTGGACCTGGTGGGGTCCCGTGGCTGCCTGGAGGACTTGCACCTGCGTGACACGGGCGATACGTTCAACAGGTGGGGCGGCGCGCTGGGTGGATGGGGCTGGGTGGGCGGAGCCGGGGTAATGGGGGTTGAGGGCTGAGGGTCACTGGGTCAGGGGTGGAGGGTGGGGTGGGAGCAGCTGTGGTGGGTTTGTGTACCGTGGTGTAGTGCTCTGATGGTGTACTTCTTGTGCAATGCTCTGATGGTGTACTTCTTGATGATGTAAAGCGGCTGCTGCCCGTTGTGTGATTCCCACAGGGGTGCGGAGGACGTGTTCTTCATCCCCACCGGCTACGCTGCCCCACGTGGCCCCTTGTCCGCCACCAGCCAACCACAAGGTAGCACTGTGGCGTCCGGTTTCGGAGGGGGTTTCGGAGGTGGTTTTGTAGGCGTGAGCGCAGCGGGGCTGGGCGCGTCGTCCATCGGGGAGCTGGTCGCGCTGCGCATCAGCCACGACGACAGCGGCAACTCGCCCAACTGGCTGCTGGACCGGTGCGTTGCAATGTGGATAATGTGAATTGGTCATGTAACTCATGTTATGGGTCAATGACACCAACAAATACTGTGTGTGCTGTCACCGGGTGTGAGGGTGTTGGTCGCGGACCTGGCCTTACGCGGCCTGCCAAGGATTTTGCATATGCTCTCAACCTGACAACATATATGTAAGGCCCTCACACCAACAAATACTGTGCGACCTATCGCAGCGTGGAGGTGGTGGACACGGGCAGCGGTCGCACGTACACCTTCCCCTGCGGTGCATGGATCGGGCTGGACAATGTGAGCGGGGCTTTCATGTGCCTTGTCCATGGACAGGTCTTCCTCAGGCTGTGGTGTGAGGGTTCCCCACCATCCTGAATTCCTGATGGACGGGGCTGCCTGGCATGCCCGATGTACTGTCGTGTGCTGCTGCTGCAGGCCGACCACTGCGCCCCACGCGCTCTGTGGGGTGGCATGAAAGCACCCGCCTGTGCTCCTTGCACACCAGCAAACTCGTGCGCTGACACTCCTTGCACACCAGCAAACTCATGCGCTGACATGCATGCATCACTCACCACGTGCCCCTACCATTCCTCCCCCGCAGTCACCCGAGGACCCCGCCCTGGAGCGTGTGCTGTACCCCACCAACCGCCCCTCATCCCATGAGGTGGGGGCAGCCGACGAGCCTGCCCTGGCAACACTGCCTCCCCCAGCCCTGCCCGTGGGTGCCGCCCCTCCAGGCAGCCCCCGGCTGCGCACATACCACCTGATGCTGCAGCTGGCTGATCGTACGATGGGCGGTGGGGACGCGGTGTGGCAGGCGGCTGAGGCGGTGCAGCTGGCGGGCGCGACTGAGGTGGGTGGGCCTGCCAGGGGCCTGGTGGCTGGGCGGGGCTGCTGCATGATGCAAGGTGCAAGACGTGGGCACAGGACCTGGCGCAGGAGAGTTTGTGCTGGCATGCTGCACGTGCTCACTGCTCTGTTGAGATTGAAGCCCTGGTCCTGCCCTGTGGTCCCCTAGGATTAGTGTCAGCTCACGCCCCCACCCTTGATCCCATGACCCCAGGCCGGATTCTCCGTCGCCACCGACACGGTCATCCTGGACTCAGGCCGTGCGGGCTTCAACCTGCAGGTGTGTAGGGCTGCCTGCAGCTTGGCAAAGTAGCCACAGCGCATGATGGGATTCTGAGCATCATTGCAGATGGACGAAATGGTACAGCAGGGTGCAAGCACAGTACGACATGCCACAGTACAACAAATAACGAGCGTGGCCCTTCCCTCAGTGCTCAGTGCACCCTGTACATTACCGCTGTACAGGCTGTAGCGGCTTTCACGACAAGTACCGCTGCGCACTTGTATTGCCGCAGGTGGATGCGGATTTCATTGCCTTCATGCAGCGTGCGGCTATGGCAACCAACCCGGAGCTGCAGACCTCTGGGACTTCGCAGCCGCGTTCCTACCAGGTGGGGGCTGGTCGATGTAGGGGGACGCGCGCTGGGCTTGCAGTTGGGTTGGCATATGACAGCCCTGCCCGCTGGCTGCTCGGCCACTGCTTCAGTACCTGCATCGCAGCACAGCTCGAGGTTTTACTGTGCCGCCTGACCCATGTTGACGTGCCGCGGCACCCGCCTGCAATTTCACCTCACATCCCAGATCTCGGTGCACAAGGCGGCGCTGTACTCACCGGAAGCCGCCAGCAACGGCCGCGGCCTGCGCTCCTCGTCCTCCGCCTGGGCCGCCACATCTGCGCCCCGAGAGGCTCAGTTGCTGCTGCACGGTGCCTGGGCGTCCACCATCGCCCTGCCCCTCACAAACGCCACTGCCGTTGGTGCCGCGCTCGCCCTGGATGCTGCACTGCCGCAGCCGGGCGCTCCAGGGGGCAACGCAGGAGCCGCGAGTGTGCCGGGGGCTCCTGCGGGCATGGGCGCAAGTGCTGCACGTGCGTGGACGGACGCAGGGGCGCCTGACGTGTTTGTGGTCACGTGGGACGGGACAGCCATCGGGCCGGTGCTGCGCGTTGAGCTGCGGGTGGCGCAGGTGAGGTGCTGTGTGGTAGTGCGAGTACACGACACGCCCCTCAAAGCTTGGTCCGTGCTGCGCCTGGGTGTCGTGGGCTCCTTGTGAACCTGTGCTGTGCAGAGATAAAAGACGCTGCTCGCGTGCTTGGTGCCTCCTAGCACTCTGTGACCTTGCCGTACCCCACAGACTACCGTCCTTTAACAACATGACACTCCTCTGCACGGTGTCCTGCTCATCTACCTGCAGACCGGGTTCACCCACTGGGGCGTGCAGCTAGACCGGGTGACAGTGCGCGACCTGAGTGCGGCCGCTGCCGGTCAGGCTGTGTCTGATTTCTTAGCCGCCGGCCAGTGGCTTGGCTGCCAGTCACCAGCCCCAGACGCGCCGGCGCTGCCACAGGGCGCGGCTGGCACGGCACCGCTGCCGTGGGGGGTCGCAGCTGCAGGCGGCGTAGGGGGCGGCAGCGGCAGGCAAGCGGCTGCAATCGGCACGCAGTCGATCCGGCTGCTGCCTGCGGGCGTAGCTGCGGTCACCTTCAATGCACGGTGTGTGAAGCCACCTACCTCCCTTTCAGTCCCTCAAATGCCCTGTGACTTGGGCCCTCCGGCTTGTTTTGTGCTGGGTACATGGGGGATGGCAGATGTCAGCAGCAGGTGCGTGCTTCTTGCGCTCTTGGGTAAATGTTAACGTCACTATGTACTTGCATACTGTATTGGCATACATGCACAAGGCACTCATGCCAAAGGCTCCCGCTTGAGCAGCTGCTTGGGCCATGCACTGTTCTACACTTGAAAAACCGATTTTATGTGTACTTAGCAACACGAACCCACCCCGCATGCCACACAGGGACGTGGGCGTGCTGAAGGCCATCCACCTGCGCCACGACGCCCCCAAGGCCTGGCCCGGCTGGGCTGTTGAAACTGCACAGGTGTTTGTCACAGACCTGGCCCCGCCCGGCACCGCCGGCAAGGTTCACACTCTGCCTGCCAGCATGGGACCCTCTGGGGCGACCGCCACTGCAGCAGCCACCGGTGCACTGGCCCCAACGCCTGCGACAGTAGCGCCTGCTCCGCAGAGGCCTGGTTACACACTAACTGGCCAGCTGGGACCCCCCCCTGAAGGGGTGGATGGTGGTGAAGCTGCTGCTGCACGCACTGGGCTGGCCACAGGCACCATGGCAGGGACGCAGGGTTACACAGAGGCAGCGCGTGGTGCGCGGCTGTATCAGGCAGCCCCCGCGCAGCCGCCGCACGACGTGTGGCCAGCGGCTGAGGCGCCGTACATCCGACACCTGCTCACTCACGAGGCCGTGATGTTTGGGGAGAACGTGGGGCAGTACTTTGTACCGCCGATCATCACGACTGCCACGGCCGGTGCACCGCGGCCGCCGGCACCCACCGTGGACCCCCTCGCCCCCCGGCCACTCAACCTGGGTGGAGTGTGGGCCCAGGTGGACGCGCGTGCTGGCAGAGGCCCGAGCGCCCTGCGTGTCGCAGACCATGTGCGTGTGTGCCTGCCTGTTTGTGCGGGCGCTCCGGTCGACCTGTCTATGTGGCCTATCTGCGTGCCGCTTGACTCGTCATTTGTCTGGGAGAGGGTAGTGAACTGGCCGTCAATCTCCCGTGCAGCTGGACCCTAGCCACCTTACATCGTTTGCCTGCCTGCATCCTGGGCTGCCCTGTGTCCTGTTTGATCACGTGCTAGACCATGGGGCCGCCCTCTTGCGTGCCGCATGCTGCACCGCAGCTCGTACTGGGGCCGCTCAAGGTGGAGCGGTACAAGGAGAAGTACGAACAGGAGCTGGCGGCGTGGCGCTCCGGAACCGGCGACCTCTTCGCGCTGCTGCGTGCACGGCTGCGTGGGTTCCCTGTGGCAGCCCAGGGCTGGGTGGCGGCGGCCTCAGGGGGTGCAGCGGACGGCCGCGTGCGTGGCGCGGCGCAGGTCGCCGCTGTTGTGGGCCTGGCCCTCCCCCCAGAGGAGCTCCAAGGCACTGCGGCTGCAGCTGCCCCAGCAGGTACAGCTAGACCAGCGCCTGGTGCTGCAGCAGCAGGCTCTGCAGCCCCTGTGATCCAGACTGCGCCCAATGTGTCCAGTGCCCCTGGCACCTCAACACCTCCTGGCCCCTCAGCAGCCCCTGCCGGGCCCAGTGGTGCATCGCCAGCCAGTGTTGCCACCCCAGGCGCAAGCACTGCTCTTACGGGCGCAGGCGCGCTGCCAGCAGCACCTGGCCCAGCTGTGCCGCTACCCCCGGGCAAGGTCACCACCATCAGCGCGACACTCGCAGCCCATGTGGGCGCGCTGGTGGCACTAGATAAGACGGAGGGCCTGGACGCAGCTGCAATCGCCACCGAGCTCAAGGCGTGCAGGGAGGCATTCAAGCAGGTGGGTGGGGAGAGGGGGCCGGATGGGGGGTGAGCGGGGTAAGGGGGGCTGCGGGACGGGGAGCAGGGTGGCACTACATGCATCTGTACAACACCAGCCAACAGCTCAACGCCAGCCGCCAGGGCCGCGGCTCACTGTAACCCACACGTATTACCTGTATCATAGCATTCTCACCAGCACAAGCCCAATACGTGCACATTCACGCGCTCATCATCAGACCCATTAAGAACGCATAGTTCAACACCCAACTTTTAAGCAGACAGCGTGCAACGCGCAATGTGCGCGCCGTATCAGCAGGCGGGCGCGATGTCACGGCTGGAGGGAGAGGGTGGGCGGCCAGACCTGGAGGATGAGCTGGGCGGGGCTGAGGTGGTGCTGGCACTCATGGCGGCACGGCTGGTGCCAGACTCGGGCGCAGCCGCTGCTGCGAAGGCGTTTGGGGAATTGGACACGGATGGCAGCGGGTGGGTGGGGGTGGCGGCAGTGGTGTTGCGCGCCTTGTTCTTGCACGATGCACGCTGGTGGCCTGCACTGCTGCCTTTTTCAGCACAGCGTGTCCGCGTGTGCATGGGGCCGACAGCGTGCATGGTGTGCCCGGGCCTGTCTCCTCCGTGGCTGTACTGCTGCACCGCCTACCTCCACCAGCCAAAGTCCAGGACACGCGTGGACCCAGCTGCGGGCAGCATCTCGATCAGCCTGCGCGGCCTGGTCAGGGGGCCCATGATACCGGCACGCAACCTGACTGACAGGCTGGAGGTTGAGCCTGACGAGTAGCCAGGTATCCTTGGTCCAAAAATGGCTAAAAATGGCTACCAGATGCCTGACTGTACTGCCTGTACTGTTGTACTGCCTGCCAGATACCTGGAGCCCGTTGAGCTGGTGCGCGCGTTCCGGCGGCTGGACCCGCGGCTGCGGGATGCAGAGGTGCGCACGCATGTACGCGGGAATGCCAAGCGCGTGCAGTTGTGCACGCTGCGCGATGCAGGCTGTATCTCATCATCACTCAGGCTTAGCGCTGCTCCAGTTGCCCAAAAACACATGCTGCATCTGCCCTGGAGAACACAGCTGGGAAGCGTGCACAGGCAACAACGCGATCTTGTTGGAGGCAGCTCTTCAGAGGCCTGCATGGTGCATTGCACCTGGCCCAGCTCACACAGCCAGTGTTGCCTAAGCAGGTACGCAGTATGCAGTCCCACGCAGTCCAGCCCCTTCTGTGTGGCCTGTACTGTTGTAGGTGCGCGTACTGCTGGCGTACCTGCACCACTACGGCGACACGGACGCGGATGGGCGCGTGAGTGCGGCGGAGCTGCGCCACTCGCTCGCGCCCTTCGTGCCATGCGCACCTGCCATGGAGCTTGCACGCATCGCGCAGGTGTGTGGCTGAGCTATTCTGGCTGGCTGAGCTGGTTGGCTGGGAGGCTGCGTTGCTCGACAGCTGGCTGGCCGGCTGGCTGGGACTGCTGGATAGCAGAGGCCCACTGAAGTTGTTGGGCGTGAAGAAGGTCATCATACCTGCCACCTGCGGCACGGGCCCGCGGCTTGCATGGCCCTGGTGGGAACTAGCCGAACAAAGCTGGTTGGCGCTGCATCAGCATGCGTGAGAATGCCTTGGGGGGTGAGTGGCGTCATCAGCACACTGCCTGTTTCCATGCACGTGCGCACCCGCAGGAGTATGCTGCCGGCACACTGAGCCCCTTCCACGCCCTTCAGCAGGCGGTCAACGCACAGCCGTCCCTGCCACCTGCTCTATTCCTGCAAGCCGCGGCAGCTGCTGCTACTACACCAGCACCTGCTGGAGCGGCAGGGGCAGGGCCGGCTGCGGCACCACAAGTACCAGCAGCAGCCGGCCCCCCGCAGGATGCACCAGCGTCAGCCCTGCTAACCATCATCGCCACGTTGCTGCCTGCACAGCCTGCTGCCCCTGTGGCGCCGGCGGCTGCCTCAGTAACTGCCCCCGCAGCAGCTTCGGGGCCTGCGCCACCGACACCAGCTGCACCACCTGTCGCCAGCTCAGCTGCGGCAGCAGCTGGTGCAGCTACGGCATCAGGAGCAGCAGTGGCGGTGCCAGCAGCAGGCAGCACCGCCCCTGTGTGCGCCTTGTCTGCAGCAGACATGCGGCTCGTGGTCTCCATGCTCCTGCTGGATGCATCACCACCCACCTCCGTCATTGCCAGCGCTGCATCACCGCCTGCAACTGCTGATGCCACCGCTGGCAGCGGCACCGCCACGGCTGTAGCTGCCCCAGCAGCCGCTACAGCGGCCCCGGCTCCTGCCAGCACGGCGCAGCAGGCAGCAGCGGGCATGCGTATCAGCTGCGCACAATTCCTGGAGCGGTTAGCTGCGTGTATGGACGCGGCAAAGCGTGCGGCCGCGCTGCACCGCATGGCGCAACAGGCAGACCTGATCGAGGGTGTCATGTTTGATGAGGACCTGGGGGGTGCTGAGGTTGCGCTGCAGGTGTGGGCATGCCCGCATCTTCACACGCATGCCTGCCATGGTGTTTTACTACTCGCTCCCTGCATACTGGTCCTCTGCTCATGGTGAGCATGCGTGACTGCAACTCTGAGCCTTCCCGTACGCGGTAACAAAGCTGAAGGGAACGCTCCCAACCGCATTTCCATTTTCAACCACGCCGCTCTCTCATCCCACCCTACCGCCTTGCATGCAGGCCCTGGCAGGCACAATCCTGGCCCCTGGTCCCGACGGTGCGGCGGCCGCTGCCACAGCATTTTCACACTATGACGCGGACGGCAGTGGCACACTAGACATCGCGGAGTTGTGTGCTGCTCTGCGTACCGTGGCACCAGCACTCGGGGACGATGCGCTCCGGCTGCTGCTGGCGTACTGCCAGGTGTGTCACGTGTACTGCGGTGCGCATGCATCAAATCTTGGGCGCTGTTCCCTGAGCTAGACACATGAGGGGTTTGCCGGAGCGTCACATGCTTAGCTGGGTGTTGTTGACATGGGCCTTGACATGACGCACACAGTTTTGTCCCGTGCGGCTGCAGATCTACGGGGACACAGGGGACCAGGACGGCCGCATCAGCCACACCGAGCTGGCAGCACTGCTCGCACCCTTTGCGCCCGCCAACGGGGCAGGTGCCGCTGCAGGCGCTGTGCCGGGGCCGGCTGCTGCTGCCTCTGCTGTTGCACCTGCCGCAGCACCAGCAGCATCTCCAGCGGCCCCCACCAGCTTCCCATCCACCAGCATGGCTGCGCCTGCACCTCCCGCACCCAGCCCGATGGCACCAGCGACGACAACAGCCAGCTCCTCCCTTCCACCCGTGTCACCTGCTGGCCCATCATCTGCCCCTGCACCCCTAGCGCCTGTGGGGTTTGGGCCGCTGCCCACCACATCACCACTGGTCCCGGCTGCTCCGGCCTCCAAACCGGCCGCGGGTGGCATGCAGCCCTTGGCATCCGTGCGGGGTGGGGCGCTGGCACCATTAAAGTGAGCGCGAGCATGCACATGAGATGTCAGAAGAGTACGCTTGCATCGGCCAGATTGCAAGGGCAAGCTTAGTCTGCTTGCTGAGGTTATGATGATGAATATTCAAGCAAGATGCTGTGCGCGTTCCAGCCGTGAGGCTGCTGAAAGTGCCCGGTGTATCACTTGTCCAGTACAGTGTATGTGTGATGGGCCGTTCAGCTGCGGCCATGATTTCCATCAGAGTACGGCACTGATGCAGCAGATCAGAGAACCAAGATGGAGGCAATTGGGGTTAGTTACATGCAGAATAGCAGCACAGAGCAGCCTGCGTGCAAACTCTAGTGCAGCCCAGCTCTCACCTCTACAAACCGTCAAAGCACCTCAGCACTACACGCGGATGGGTGCTCAATTGATGTCCCAGCAGCTGCCTGCCATCCTGCCTGTCCGAGTACATCACATCTCCTTCCTGCACGACCTCCAGCTGCTGGCATGCAACCTCGCCCATTCCAACACCACCCGATCTCAGCTCGTCTCAACCACGCCATGCTGGTCTGCCTGGCAGTGGACCAGCATCATGGCAGTTGTTCCAGGTGGCATGCATGTTGCTGTGAAAGGCTTGCATACTTGAGCAATGGCGCAACGAGATGCATGCTTGCATGCACCCTGTGCCATGATGCACTGGGCATGTGGCATCTGTCGCCAGCTGGCCGGGTTCAGTTGCAGCAACCTCACCACTGCATTTCCGCTGATCTTTCACTTCAGCACGGTCACGTCTGGAGGGTTCAGAAATAGCCAGGCGTGCAGACGTGCCCTGGGTAAGGCGTCTACAGCTGCTGCCAGCCACCAGCGTTGCCATCCCATCGACGTGCGGGCGACGTGCAGGTGGGCGGCAACTCCGGCTTGCCATCCATCACTCTAATTGCCAGGTTACAAAAGCCGGTTCCGCTGCGTGGCGCAGGCACAAGTCGCAGGATCAAGCTGCACTCTGCCTCGACCTACCCTTCTTTACCATACACCCTGAGACTCCTGACCCCAATGGCTCCCTCCTCCACATCTGAAGCTGGTGCCGGCGACTTCACGGTGCTGGTGAGTGTTGCTCTGCGCTCGCATTGTGCTTCCCTCTGGTTCCTGCCATTGTGACTGTGGCCCATCTGAGTACAGCCCCCCACACCTCCGCGTTGCAGATGCACCTGGTCCTTGCTGTACTCTATAAGACCTACATGCACCCTAGTTACGGCGCCATCTGGTGAGTGGCCGATCAGAATTCTTGGTGCTCGCGAGCGGCCCACCCTGCATTATTACATCGCTTGAACGACGGCCAGCAATCTGCCGTTAAGCGAGCTGTATCTGATGATGGATGCCTGCACATGATGTGTGTGCTTGCATGACTTCAGCCTACACTGCGGCTCACCCATGATGCACGCAGGCTGCTGTGTGCCCTCCACACCATCGCCTGCGCCATCCTGGCTGCCCTGGTGCCCTGGCTGCTGGATGCCCTGCTGGTGAGCCGGTGGCACGTGCATGCCTGCCATGCATGTGCGCGTGCCTGTTACTTGCTGGCTGCCCTCCTGCTGCCCGCCATGGCACGCTGTTCATGTAGCCCCGCAGCTCACCTCCTGCTTTATTTGCCCTGGCCGGCTGAACGCATTTGCGCTGGTGACTGACACGTGCCGTGTTGCCCGCCCGTCAACACCCGTTCCCTGCAGCCGTGCGCGCACGCCGCCGCCACTGTCATGCCTGAGCAACAGTCCTGCGCAACGCCCGCCGCCATCGACACCGCAGCCGCTACTGCCACCGTGGCGTGCGGCCAGCTGAGCTGCACAAGTGATGACGAATGCCCTGGGCCCACCTATCCTGCCCTACCTGCCAACACCAAGGACTGCCCTGAGGCACCTGAGCCCAACAATGCGGACGTGCTAGCAGGACCCAGTACACCTGACCGTACATCTGACTGCAGCCTGCGCACCGTCACCACCTCAACCGCCATGCCCCTGACCACGTCACCAAGCCCCGCCGCCACCTGCAAGCGCTGCCCTGTGCACGCCCATTTGCTGCGATGCGGCCGCGCGCACGCAGAAGTTCCAGGCGCTGTGCACCGCTGAGACACCGCCGAGACATTCGAGGTGGCGGAGGTGGTCAAGGAGGTACGCAGCTCTGTGGATGCCTGGCTTGCTGAGTGATGCTGCTGATGCACTGCAGCTGTACTGCAGCAGCTCGCTCTTCGTCTTGAATACTGTGGTGGGTGCCAGCGCGTTGTGGCGTGACACGCACGATCAACTGGGTGCATGTCCTGCCGGGAACTTGGCAGCGTGTGCCAGCAGCATGCACCCATAGCAGCTGCACCTGTCGCTGCAGGCAAGCTGCAAGCCGTGCCCTGCTTGCCATGCGCGTGCAGGTAGTGGCCGGCGCACAGCGCGCAGTGAACCTGGTGCACCACCGTGACTTACCTCGAAGTTCAGGAGGGCATTGCGCGTGATCAGGTCCGACAGGTCATGCGCCTGCTGCACCTGTCGGACCTCATCACGCGCAATGCCCTCCTGAACTTCGAGGTAAGTCACGGTTGCATGGCTCAGCGCTCCATGCTGCACTCTGATGATGCACTTATGCGCTGCTGCACCTCCTGTGTGGTTGCTTGGTAGCAGGGCTTGGGCTTTTCATCAAAGCACAGTAGCAAAACAGGCGTATCCTATTCCCTGCACTGAAGATTGTGCCTGAAGTGCCTTAACTCAGGCTCGAGCTGCTGCGGTCCGCTGTGGCACAGCTGAAGGCACTGCGGGGCTCCACAGTAGCTGGCACGTCTGCTGCAGTTTTCGCACAGTTACACCCTGCTTGCATTCGGGCACGCCTTTGGGGCCAGCCCTGCCCACTCCATGAAGCACAGTCGCAGCATGCATGGAACTGGAATCCGGGTTGGGCACGCATGCATGGTTGTGCGCAAGTGCAACATCCACGAAAGACACGCACGACATCGGACCCATCACTGCACTGCCATGTTGATTTGCTGCATGTGACTGCATGTTTCCTTGGCACCTGTGGGGTCCGGTTAGGCTGGTTAGGCGGCATCGCGTCCGCATACAACCTGTAACTTACCTACCTACCTACCACCTGTGGGGTCTCTGGCTCTTGACCCACACCACAGGCATGTTTCATTGCATCAAGGCCTCTTGCTGCCGGGCAGCATGGCTCTGCTGCTTCAGAAGCTTGACAACCAAGTGGCCGGGCGGAGCCTCGGTATTGTACATGGAGACCCATCACTCTCATCATACAACCCGCACATTGAGGCGTGCCCCCTGCTTGGCAATTGCATGTGCCCCTCGTCGCGGTCAAAGTGCTGAGCAGGCTCCTTTACCCTTCTCGGCAACTTCAGCAGCAGCAAAGAATGACAGTGACACAAAGAGTATCATGTGCTTGGGATACAAACAACAAACTGTAAGAGCCATGGAAGGCATCCAAACAGAATGACGATATGAGCAAGCCAAATGGAATCAAGTCAGCAGGAGAGGTTTGGTGTTCCTTTGTGGATCATCTGAGCACACAATCCTCAGTGTAGGAGAGGTGGCACTTGCCTGGGACTAGTAATACTGTCTCTGGGTGCAGCACACAAAACTTGAACAAGACTGGATGGGATGATCCACAAGACAACAAGAAACGCACGAATCAAACAGAACACACAGAGTGGGCATCAGTTGATGAGCACGCAGGCCGCATGCAACCGACTGGAACAGCTGCTTATTACATCAGCGCTTCGCAGGGTTCGCCCTTGCGCCGGTTGCAGCCGCCACGCCCTGTGCCAGGCCACTGCTGCAGCCCTGCTGCTTGCCCGTGGCTGGCATGTCGTGATTGACGTCACCCATTCCACTGTGCACGCATGCTCTGTGTGTACCCAGGAACGCCGCCCGCAGTGCCACATCGAGCATCACGCACATGCACAGGCTGATGGCCATCACAGCTGTGGCACCGCCCACGCCGCAGCCCGACATCAGGCCGTACACGAACCAGTGCGCGAAGGCACGCAGCACACATAGCGGCGCCGCAGAATAGGATGGCAGTGGCTGCAGGTGCAGGTGTGTTGGGGCGAGTCAGCAGTGTGAACAGGTACAGCAGTACGGCAGGGGACAGTTAGGAATGCAGCAGCAATGACCCTTGCCTGATGCCACGCAGAGTCCGCGGCAGGCAAGATGCAGCTCTAACCATGCCAGACGACTACTGACAGCTCATGCGGCAGAGCCATGCAGCAGCCATGCAGCCATGCAGCAGCTGGAGCACGGGAGCAGCCATGGGCCTTACCCGCATCAGCGCAAAGTGGATGACCCCTGAGCTCATGACCAGGCCCTCAGCACGGTACGCATCCTGGCTGCGGCAGTTGCTGCAGCACAGGCCGAACACAAAGATCTGGAAGAGGCAGCAGCCAATCGCGGCCGCGCGTATGCGGCGCACGCGGCCGTGCGCAGCACCGCCAAGCAGGGGGGGTACGGGCAACCACCCGCCCACCAGCCCTGCCTGCACAACCGCCATGACTGTGGACACCGTGAGGGCGAGGCCAGCATGCCTGCAAAGCACACACGGGCGAAAGCAAAAGCCGAGTGGGTGGGTAGGTGCATGGTATGCGGCTCAGCGCTCAGCGGGGGTCACAGAAGTATGGCCTGCAGGGCTGCAGATGCTCTCAACAGCACCAGCCACCTGCCCCCAGCGCATGACACAACACTGGATCTTGACCAGGCACGAATTTGCGGCACCTGACCTGCTCACTTTGCACATGCATTCTGGTGCACCGCGCGACGCACCAGCCGCACACGCGCAGCTCCTTCCAGATGACACCAAACACGAGCAGGGCCAGCCACCAGCCAGCAAGCCTGTCGTGCTGCCCGACGAGCCGCTCCATGTAGCCAAGCGCAGCAGCCTCCAATGCCAGGTCCTGGAAACCGTACAGGGATGCAGCCAGCAGCTGTGGCAGCGGCATGCGCAGGGCGGCAGCGGCGGTACCGTGGGCCGCGCCAGCTGCGGCCACGGTGGTGGTCTGGCTGCTGGTTGGGCAGCTGCTGGCTGCCGCAGCCACAGGCGCCAGGGAAGGCGGGCGGGGGGACTCCAAGCCGGCAGGCGCAGTGCAGCTCGCCCTGCTGGAGCGTGAGCACGCTGCGGCAGCCATAGGGTCTTGCAGGGCCTGGGGGCTGGTTGACACCGTGCTGCTGTGGCTGGCAATCGCCCCGCCCTCACTGCTGGTTGACGCCAGCCCAAGCCAGCTGAGCAACGTGGATGGCGCGGTGCGCACGCCCGGAGCAGCAAGGCTCGCCCACACCAGGCCGGCCACACGCTGCAGGCCCAGAGCATGTGCGCACTCGACAACCGCTGCAGCCACAACCTGCTGCTCTGGGGCCGTGCCACCATACCATGTGCCACGAGCAGCTGCCGTTGCCTGGTGCTGAGCATGGGTGCTGAGCCAACACAGGTCTTGAGCCAGGGGTGCCCATGTGCCTGCCCACAGCCCGGCGCGCGCGTCGCGCAGGGTGCAACCGGGCTGCTGCGCCTGCAGTGTATGAACCTCACGAGCCAGTGCACTCACCACCTCCTCCGCGGCCGCGGTCGGCAGCACCGGCAATGTGGAGGACGCCCAGACTTGGGCAGGGTTGCCCACCGTGCTAGAGCTGTGATTACTGGCCGCTGCTGCGCCCTCGTCACCGCTGTGCGGCACGGCAGGCGCCGCCAGCAGCACATGGCATGTGGCCAGCCCATCATCGCACAGCTGCAGGTCGGACAGTGGCACGGCAACAGCCACGCTGCAGCTGCCACCGCCCGCGGGCAGCGGCACGAGCTGATCAACGAGCACGGCAGAGCTGGCGCAGCTGCCGCTCCCCTGCTCGACCTGCAGCTGCTCCTGCAGCACCACCACACGCACGCTGCCGGCTGCTGCAGCCAGGCTCTGTGGGCACACCCACAGGTCCATGCTCAGCACCTGCTGCTCCGCGCCAGCTGCAGGTGCCTCCAGGCATGGAGGGTCCACGGACAGGAGCACCACCGAGCTGTCAGCTGCAGCTTCCACTGGTCCTGCTGCACCACAGCCCTCAACACCACCAGCTGAGGACAGGCCAGGCAGCATGTGCAGAGACAGGCCATGAAGGGCATCCCGGTCCGGCAGGCCTGCCAGCGCATCCAGCCCTTTGCCCTCGCTGCATTCCTGCTGCAACCCTCCCGTCCCACTGCCCCTGCTGATGCAGGCGGATGCTGGGCCGGTGCCAGCCCAATGCACCACGGCAAATAGCTGCACACAGCCTGGCACGCATGCTGTTGTTACGTGGGCTGTGCGGCCGCCTGCATCGGCTCCGACACCGATCGCTGCCGTGAGGATGGCGCTGGACAGAGGCTCAGTCACAGCTGCGTGCAGCAGCGCACCTGCATACTCGCTGTAGCTGCCAGGGTGTGACTGCACCTTCACACTCATGATGCGCCGTGTGGTGCAGGCACGGTAGAGCGAGCAGGGGTGTGAGGGCCTGAGGGGGCCTCCTGTGGCTGGTACCAGCAGCCTCCGCCATGCAGAGGCCCTGGGGGCGCTCCCCGCACGACCGCTCTCAGCTGCTGAGCTGGTTGCAGGCTTGCAGATGTCCACAGTCTCACAGGTCACTGTTGTGTTATAGCTCATGGCACGGGCAGGCAGCAGGCCGGCACCCCAAGGGAGGCCATGCTCCATGTGTGACGCCCCTACTGTGCCCTGTGCATGTGTCCCCCCCTCAGCTGCCTGCCAGCTGTAGCTGCACGGTGCTGCAGTGTGGAGTGCGGCGTCGCTGAACTGTTTGCTGTGCTTGGCTTTGGCGATGGCATTGGAGAAGCAGCTGTCAAGCGGCTGGTGTGACATGCAGCCGGCCCACACTGCTGCAGGGCTGCGCCGTGCTGCCAGCACACAGCCCACGCTGGGCAGAACAGTGAGTGCCACAAACATCCCTGCCAGCTGCAGGGGCCCCATGAGCAGCGTGCGGCCTCCATACATGGCGATGGCAACGCCCCAGGCAGTGGCGATCGCCAGCACCCATGCCATAGGGCCGAGCCAGATCTGCAGGTGCACAGCAGGATGTATACATGGCAATTGAGTAAGGCTACAGAAGACTGCATATGGGGTGATAAAACTGCGTTTATATGTATGTTATGAACGCACATTCGCCGAATGTGTTTGGGTGACCCAAGGAGCACGCACACCAGGCAGGACCAGCTGCACATCCTCACGCCTGCCCGCCTCTAGGTACGACAGAAACACCTCCTCGTCTGCCCGGTGCTGCTCTGCAAAAGTGGTGCTTGTGCACTGCACCTGCTGCTAGCCGACGCAGCTGTCAGCCCATGCAGCCCCATGCGCACTGCATGGCCAGCATTTCGCCATGGCTGGCAGGGCATGGTGTCGCATTGGGCGTATTTGCACCGACACCCTGTTCAAAATGTATCTAAGCCTTCAAGAGATGAACAATTTGTGCGTTGACCAGTTGAAAACAAACAAATCACGCAATTGCATGCCAACGATCACGAGAACATCATCGCTGCCTCGCGCGCAACCCTTCTTTCTGTGCCTTCCTGTCTCCCTTTCAATTTCAGTACACTACCGACCTTCCCACGTGGGATGGTACGGTTTTTTCTTGTGAGCATGGTATGCGTAGCCACGTCTCGTCTTCCTCTCAACTACGTGGTACATACAATCAACGTGACTATGCTGAAGACGCAGAGCTGCAGCCCTACAATTGAAACATCGTCTTCTGCAGCAGTTAACAAGCATCTCTGCAGCAGTCAGTAATGATAGCAGAGCAGGGTCAAGACTGCAGCATCCGGAATCTCATCTCTGCAGCAATCATGCCAGAACGGCATCCCGCTTTTGACCCACCCCAGCCCATCAACATGGTCACTTCGTTGCGCACACAAACACACCTGCAGTTGCAGCAGCGCATGGAAGATCGGAGCCGCATGCGTTCCTGTACTGGCGATGCCGCTGCGCTTCCTGGGGGCACTGTAGAGGAATGGGATGCCGCACAGCACCTGCATGCCGGCAGGGGCGTGAGCACGCTGGCAAGCTCAGCTGTCGGCAGCTTGGCATCATGCCAGGACGATTGGCAGCATGCGGCACCACGCAGCATGGCAGTGCAAAGTGCCACAGCTGTCGCCATGACATGCTGCCTCAGCATGTGTGAGGTCCGAAGTGCGTGCGGCTGCCGCAAGCCCCGTGTATTGTGCACACCTCAGGGTGCAGGTCCACTGGGGTTGCGACCAGCAGCAGAGCGGCCACGTTGCCTGTGAAAGCCGCGATGCGCTCCGCAGCGAGTAGCAGGGTGCGCAGGCACGAGCGCGTGCAGCGCGCACACAAGGTGATGAAGAGCAGCAGGTACAACAGTAGCGTGTGGGTGCGGACCTGCAGTTTGCGGCCACAGGAGGGGCAGGAGAGGGAAGCATCCATTGAACGATCCGTGAACATCCGTGAGCATCTATGGCCGATGCAGCTGGCTTCATGCTCCTGTCAGCATCTCGCTTTTGCACATGCTCACTACCCCCTGACACACCACACCTCAAGGTCAGGGGCAAACCAGCCCCTTCAAGCCCCCAAGCAACCCACCATGCCCCGCGCACCCACGCACCAGAAGGAGATGCAGGTAGGCCCAAGAGGCGGTGGGCAACGCCAGGTGGAGCGATCCAAGCCAACAAAAAGCATGTGGCACAGTACCTCCCATGTGGGCCGCTGTGTGCATGCCACACACAACTGACGGGCCTGCCAGTGCGTGCATCTGATGAGCGTTGTGCTGCTGTGAGGGCCCCTTTCTCAAGCACAGCAGCGCGGGGTAATCTGTGAGCCTGCCCCATGGCCATGGGGCTGCACATGCCCCTTCCATGAGGGGTGCAGCAGGCGCCTTGAACGCGGCCTTGAAGCCCACGATGCAGCCCGTGCCGAACCAGCTGGTGTGCAGCATGCTAATGCTACAGCCTCCGGAATCACGTGGTTCCGTCAAGGAAAACAAAGGAAAGGAATGGCGCGACATCACGCGTGATCAGGGCATCTTGCTGTGGGCTGCCTGTGGAAAAGCTTCCGCGGTGTTGTTACGGCACTGCGGTTTTCTGTGCTGGAGATCCACGTGGGGGTCGCTCATTCACATGTCGGAAAAGTACTGCCCTGGAATTACTGCCCTGCCTGGATTGGGCCTGGGGCGCATGCGTTTACAACGGCGGCAACATTGTTTAGTAGCCTGGACGCGCAACCTCGCGGCTGCAGCATGGGTCTCATATCGATCTGCCGACCTTGCTCCAGTCTCATCATCCAAATACTCGCATTACATTGTTGAAATCTACTGTGCGATGCTCGAGCGCGCTGTATAGCGTTATGAGGCGCGCCAGCTGCTATCCTGCTCTCAACAGCTCGCATCAGCTCATAATCCCATCCATGCAGCCGCTGCCGTAAGGGGCTAACATGCTTGCTGCATGCAGGATGCAGTTTGGGGCTGGGTCAAGAAATGGAGGATCAGCAACAGCAAATCGAGCAGCCTGAGCGCACGCTGCATAGATCCATCGGGTTCTCATCTATCAGGTTGCGTGCATGGCAGCCAATGAGAAATGCCTCCCACTTTGTGCGCTTGTGTGTTCAGCAAGGTGTTGCCCCAGCCGTGGTGTTTTCCGTGGTTTCCCGAGTATTGATGGTCAACTGGCATGGTCAATCCAGCCTGCTTGGTTCTGCAACAGTGGACATGCGACGGTGGCTGCCAGCTGTCAACTGCCATGATGTGCGCCCAGGTAAATCACGATCCATTTGGTGAACTGGTGATTAGTGGCGTGTCGCGTTTCATTGCGTGCACGGGACGCCCAGAGCCAAGGCTGAGATTGACTGGAGGGTGCACCAGCCAGCTGCATATCTTATGCCTAGCAGTGCCTAAGAGCATCCGTACACGTGCGGCATACATCCAAATGCAATACTCTA
>BDCZ01000225.1:4901-25958 GCA_001662365.1 Chlamydomonas applanata | reverse complement strand
TTGGGGGGGGGGGGGGGGGGGGGGGGGGGGCGACTCGAACCTCGCCCTCGTCCCCTGGCGCAGTACAGCTGTCAAGGTACGGCACCACGACCATTTTAACAAGACTTCGTTATACAAACCATGGCGCACACCCACGTGCAGGAGCTGCCTAGCTGCTGCGAGTTTACCAGCCCCATGCACTGCAGCCACAGCACCAGCTTCCCACACACCTGTGCCTGCTGGTTCTTGATGTGGTACGTAGCGGTACGCAGCGCGCATGGCCGGCACAGCCGGTGGCCGCAGCAGCTGATGAGGAACGCATCGGCCACACACACCTTGTCATCCATGCACACGGGGCCTGTTGGCACGTGCAAACCAGCACGCAGCATGCATCATGCCAGCAGCATACAGGAGCTCGGCGCCATGAGCGACATGTAGACTGCATGCACATTCCCAGGACTCGTACAGCGCGTGCATGCATTCAGCCCAAGGGGCCCAGGCTGCCCAGGTGCCTGCATGGCAGTGTGGAATACCCTGCTGCAGCAGTTACCTGAGGCAGCAAAAGCCACTACCAAGGATTGATCTAAAACAACCATGTGCCCATGCCATGCAGCAGCGGCATGATGGCGGCATGATAGCAGCATGATAGCCAAGAAAAGGACTGGCCCCACACACGCACAGGTGAACTTGGCGTAGGGGTCAGTGATGGTAATGACTGCAGAGCTGCCCGCCAGGGCCTCAATGGCGTCCTCCTCCACGGCATCCTCCAGCACAGGCCGCACGCACTCCAGTGCGTACCTGCATCACCGCAGCACATGGCGGACGGGCCGCACGTCAGGCACAACCGCATGAACAGATGTGCGGCGATGGCTGCGTCGCGCCCCACCACACACATGCACGCGCCCTCCCCAGAGCAGATGTGCCAGGCTGTTGCAGGTATCCCATGATGGCAGTAAGGCACAGGCACCACTCACGCGGACGCGCGCAGGCGGCTGCTGAAATCCTTGGCAGTGGCCAGCAGATCTGACAGGGCGTCCCTGGTGAGGTGTGTGCGTGACGGCGGGGCCTTGCGTGCCTGGTCCTTGGCTGCTGGCTGTGCCCCAGCTGCCCTATGGACCTCATCTGCCTTGCTGCCTGTAGAGGTGGGTGCTGCAGATGTTGGCTCTCCCTTCGTGTCCTCAGCTGCCTCATCTGCCTGCTGCAGGCCGCTCATAGTGCGTGCGGTTTGTCGCTGTGGGGCTGTCCGCTGCACACGCACACCTCCCCCCTCGTCATCGTCACTGTCTGAGATGACAATGGTGACGGCCTGAGCGCGGCCCAGCCCCTCTGCTGCGTGTGCTGCCCCTCCTGCTGGGCATGCAGGATGCTGTAGCATGGACTGACGCATGAAGCGCTCCATGCCCTCTACAGCATTGTTGGCTGACAAGACTTCTCTGCTCACTGCTGCATACGTGTCGTGCAGCTCTTGCAGCAGCGTCTTGGATGATGTTGACCTTGTGGGCCTGGCCTGGCGGATCCCAACTTCTTGCCTGGGGAGCCTCCAGCGGGATCCTAGAGCAGGGGCGCCGAGGCGCAAGAGCAGCTGCTCGATGGCCTTGCTGGCGCTGCGAGCTGTGACCTTGTACCCATCCTGACTTGACTGTAGGTGCTCCAGGCACAAAAGCTCCTGCTGCGGATCGCCTTGGCTGCTCTTCAGCAGCTGAAACACGTCCATCCTGGCCCAGCTCGTTTTTGCTGCAACCTTGGCTGGCCAGAAAGCTCTACATCCTTGGAGCTTTTAAACCTAAACACACCACTCTGATGCAGTTGTGGAGGAGGCCGATAGGAATGCCTAGGCTGCGACGTGCGATAATTTGCTGTGCTGTGCTGCGTGCTGTGCTGTGACTCTGGCTGTGACTACTGCGTGCCAACCCGCGTCCGCTGGGACGCGTGAACCGTGTAAGCAGAATGCTTGGGACGTCGCTTACCGACGTCTGAACCTGGACTGGACCAAATTCAAACCGATTCTGAATTTGGCCCTTCACATCCAGCCATGGAATGCAGCAGGTTGACATCGTCTGTTGACCGATTGAACAATCCTACTGCAACCATATGCACAAAATAGTATGCACCCCGTCCCACAGTCCAACATACCCACGAGTCATCCAGTCCTGACCCCCAAGTCTTCCTCACCATAGGGATCCGCAGCCACCTGATGTCCCTCCAGTAGGGCCACCAATTCCTCACACGAATCCCCAGCAGCCACCCAATTTCTCACCCAGCGGATGCTGATATACATCAATGTTGCCCACCATCCGGTACCGCCATGTGCCAATACTGGACCCACACTGATCCACTCACCATCACAACCACCACTGGCCAACCCCACAAAACCCATACGCCCCTGATAACCTTGTCACATAACCCGCTTGAGTACGGACATTTATGACCCTTGCAGAGCGAGCAGTACATCCGCGACGTCCGCTTCCTGTGCCACGCCGCTGGGCCGGCCCTTGCCCCCTGCCACCAACACCCCACCTGGTGGTGCCTCCCCGGCAACACCATTCGGGGGCAGCGCGCTGCCGCCGTCCACGGCCATCCCGTCACCCTCCGCCTCGTCCTCATACGGCTCATCCGGCACCTCCAGCTCGTCATCGACCGCGTTAGGGTCATGGGCCACCTCGCCCGCCACTGGGAAGTTGACAATTGCCGCACGGCCTGTGCAGCAGCGTCCAGCGGGTAGGGTTGAGCAGCGGTCGAGCAGGCACTACCCCCGCACACGGGCGCCTCAGCATTCCCACTCCACACATGACACCCAACACTCCGCCAAAAGCATGCTGAGCTTTGTCAGACACACACCAAGGCATTGCAGGTGTTTGAAGTGGCCCCAATTCATGAGTGCAGCCCCAGGGTGCACAGCACACGCACCTCGGATCATGCGCGCTGCCGAGTCATATGCGCGCGCCGCCTCCTCTGCCGTGTCAAAAGTGCCGAGCCACAGACGTGAGCTGCGTGTAGGGTCCCGGATCTCCGCGGCAAACTTGCCCCATGGTCGTATGCGCACACCCCGGAACTTGACAGCGCCCCGCGCAACCGGCGCCCTGTGGTGCCACGTCAATGCACAAGCACAGCACGGGGCGTGACGACGAGTGCTCTGGGCATTGCACATAGTCCCGTGGGTGCTGCCATGTCAGCAAGCATGTGAGCAAACCTTCAGCGCACATGCAGCAGCGGTGGCACCTCCACGCACTTGGGGGTGGGTGATGCGATAGGCGGCGCTGCGTCCGGGCGCTTGACCTGGGCTGCCGCCGCTGGTGGGTTCTGTGCAAAGGTTATGGGGCCAGCACACCATGTCGGATCAGAAAAGGGTTCAACGAGCCACACCGCACCGCCACCAGTGCACATAGCCCACCACAGCACGTGCAGCAGCACCCCGCAGACACACCTTGGATGCAAGCCGCCCGTGCAACGCTGCGTGCGTCCCACTAGCCAGCAGCTGCAGAGCTGCAATGGCAGCTGTGTTGAGCAGCTGCGAGGGGCCCACGGGCTCGCCCGTGTTCAGGTCAATGGGCGTCAGGGCAAAGCCGATGCTGTCCACAAACTCAGGCAGCTGCAGAAGCAGCGGCGTTAGAGGCGACGGTGGTGCAGGCTGTGCTGCAGGTGCTGTCTTGGGTGCATCCCCTGCCGGCCCGTTTGTCGCAGCGGGCACCGCGGGTGCGGCTGGCGCTTCGGCTGGTGCGATGGCGGTGGGCGCCCCGTCCGGTGCCGTTGCACCGTCAGGCCCCTGCTGTTCAGTCATGACTGCATCACCCTGCTGCTGTTGCCCATCCGGTGCAGGGGCGGTTGGTGGGGGCAGTGGTGGCATTGCTTGCGCATGTGCTTCCCCAAATGCTGCTGGCTGGCTTGGTGACTGTGGTTGTTGCTGCTGATGATTGGCCTCTGGCTGCGGGGTGGGCCCAGTGTTCATGCCCTGCTGACTTGATAAAGGCCCTGGCTGCGCCTGAGCAACCGGTGGCTGCGCTGCCTGCTGCTGCCCGCCAAGGGCACCTCCTTGCTGCTCGACGTCCATCCGACTACGCTGCACAACCTTCCTGTGTTGTATCCTGTGCCAACAGCCGCCGTGAACTGCTTTCCAGAGTGTTCAAACAGTCTGTGGGGGCCCACCTGCACGCCAACCGCAAGTCAACCGGGGTAGGAACGGCTCAACGCGCATGACACTCCTGACGGCACCATGCACCAGTTCATTAAGACCATGGCGCGCAACCAGATCGCTGCCCCAAAAACGCACGAGCTTCTCCTCGCCTCTTTCAGTTGACGTTCTACCCTTGCTTGCAGGCCTATGTGCAATCCTGGCATGCTTAAACTAGTTGAAAGAGGCAGCAGCCCAGCGCTGATACAAGCACGTACCAGCGTGTCGCATATCACGCTCCCCAGCCCCTGCATCGGCGAGCACGCATATGCCTCAGGCGCTTTGGCACAATCAAGGGTAGGGGGTGGAAGGTCCAATCTGATCCTGCTGCGCAGCGGCCCAGGGTCCTTCCCCATGCGATCTGTCACCGAGCTGCACGCAAGCAGCAGTCTTCCCTGCACTCACTTGTGCTGATGCCTGTCCACTTGCCCCTTCAGGACTTGCGGTTAAGGGTGCAAGGAGCGCCTAGGCTCTGTTTGGCCTGGGCCTCCGCTGCGTGCTTGTGCAGACCAATGCCAAGTACAACAAGGGCAGGACAACGCCAGCTGTGTGGGATTGGATGTTGATTTCTGTCGGCTAGATGTTGTGATGCGGCCTGCTGGCTGCCAAAAACGTCTTGACACCGAACTTCTCATAGGTGAGTCGGTCAAACTAAGGACTGGGCTTGCCAGGCCAGTCTGCAGACTGCAGGCGCGCTCCAGGTCTCAGCTCATGGCTTCATCAACCAACTAGGCCCCATACATCAATTCGCAACAGCTCGCAAACATGGACAACAGGTGGGGCCCAAAAATACACGGTCAGCAGCCCCCGCAGCAGCTATTTGGAGCTGAGCGACGCGCAATGTGTTCAAAATCATGTACGCAGTTCTGGAAGTGCGGTGGTCAGGCTCCAAATCGTCGCTGTTAAGGCAGGCCAGGTGCGATGCTTGCGAGCCCAAGCTTTCCAAAAGCTGCACTGAGCTTTGACTCTGGCTGCGCCCATGTGTGTGCCCTGCAGGTCCAGCCCGTGGTGAAGAAGACCACAGGCGCGTACCCCATGCAATGTGTGCCATGCTTGCATGCCAGTGCAGCAGCAGTTTGTGCTGCCGGCCGCGCCCAGAGGCTGTACCTGCATGCGTCAGAATGCTTTGGGCGCGCTCTTTGCAGGTGGGCGCCAGCTGGTGGAGGTAGATGGCTTCACATTCATTCGCAAGCGTGCAGACCCGCCCGCACCCGCACCTCAGCCCTCGCCAAAGCGGCCCTGTCCCGCAGATGCTGCAGGAGCTGCGCCCCTACACGTGCCCTCCCCCATCGCACGCAGCCCGCTGCGTGCCGTGCAGCTGCCCGACGAGCCGGGGGCGCGTGGCAGTGGCAGCAGTGTGGAGAGCGTGGCCGCCCCCACACACACGCCAGTTGATGCACGGCGTGCAAGCCTGCTGCCACACGTGGCCCCCATGATGTCACCACTTCCTGCGGCACGCACGCCCCAGCAGCCTGCTGCAGCGGTCGAGCAGCTTGAGCGGCCCCAGGAGCACGTGGAGCCCCTGGACGCATCTATCCGGCAGCAGCTGGCAGAGTGCTTGCCCAGGGCATGCCCCACTGCCGTGAAGCTGCAGTTCGTGGTGTCGCGGCTGATGGCTGAGGGCGCGGCACGCTTGGCTGCCAACGCGCCCCCTGGTAGTGCACAGCTGCTGCCCTCTCTGGCGCAGGCCGTGGTGGGCCGCTTCTCAGATGCGCTGGTGTCACAGGTGACTGCAGCCCAACACGCGCTGCTGCAGCGTGACGCAGACGGGGTCGCGCACTTTGCGTCCGCGCCGCCTCTTGTTCGGGATGCGGCACAGGGGGGCGTGGGCCTGCGCGTGTCGCTGGCCCGGCAGCTTGCTGCGTTGCAGGAGGAGGCGGCGCACTGGGAAGCACTGCGCGCATCATACACGCCCGCACAGCCCCAGCCGGTGGGTGGCAACAGCGGGGCAGCCCAGGGCAGTGCTGCGCCCGCCAGCGATGATGCACAGGGCGCCGAGGTCGCCACAGCGGCAGCTGGCAGGGAGGTGGCTGTGCCCGACTCGCAAACGCTTGCAGGGGCACAGCCAGGGGAGGCAGCTGGCGAGCATGGCTCGACGCAGGAGCCAGCGGCGCAGCCCACGGCGGCTGAGGGGACAGTGGCAATGCAGGGAGCCACGCTAGAAGTGCCAGCAGAGACGAGCGCTGCAGCAGGGGCGCAGGGTGGCACGCAAGAGGCTCCCGCAGCTCCAGCAGGGTCAGCCACTGTCATGGGCGAGTCGCAGCTGGCAGGGGCGCGCGCGGGTGTGGCAGCGCGAATGGCCGCGCAGGTGGAGGCGGTGTGCGGCGTGCTGACACGTGTGGAGCTGCTGGTGGGGCGCGCGGAGCGCGTGAGCAGCGTGATGCAGGTGCGCGGCCTGGTAGCTGGTTGGCTGGGACTGGGTCAGGGTGGGGTGGGTGTGGGGGCCCTGCCGTTGAGCAGGATTGGTCCTTGCACCTGCCGAGGGCACAACGCTGGGTTGCGTGGCACCACCATACAGCGCATGGCCCATGCCGCGCTGCACTGCAGACCTACTCACAGTTGCCACATCTGACGCGTTAACACCATGTGCCCAGCTGTGCCCATGCCCCCTTCGGCTTGCTGCACCATGCCCATCTGCAGGCCGAGTTCCACGCGGAGAAGTTCCGCACCTTCCCACACGTCAACTCGCCCGCGTGGCTCATCAAGAGCATCGCGGCGGGTGCCGGCGGCAGCGGCTCAACTGGCGCCGATGGCACAGCGGGCGAGAATGTGCAGCCGCGGTTCTGATGGTATGCAGGGGGGCGGCTGTCAGCCGGGGTTGCGGGCTGGGTGGGGCGGCTTCGTGGGGCTGAAAAGGAGAACATCGTGCTGTTGGACTGCACACCATGACCTAATCACGACTGTAGACCCAGACTGATGCATTGGACACTTTGTCTTGCTTTTTTGATGATACCAGTGTTGCGTCACCTCCCACATAAGGTTTGCGGTTGGCGCATTTTCAGGAGTATACCTAACTACCTTGTAAACAGGAACCCATTATGTGATGACATACCTTCATCGCCGGCAAACAATACAACACGTTTCTATATCATCCACATGCACCACCACCGTGCCACACGCACGGCCTGCCAGCAACACCCAGGACAGTAGCAGATTTCCTAGAACATGGGCCTTCCACTTGAGATGCAAGCTGAGGGACTGGGGAGGTGCACTCAGAACTTGAGCATGCGCTTCTGCTGCTCCATTCCCTGCAGCGCCTTGCTCAGCCGGCCCTGCTCAGCCACGGCCGCTGCGAGCTCGCTGCGCGCGTCCGCCAGCCGTGCTGCCACCTGGGGCGCGAGCGTGGTGTTGGAGCGGTTGCGCTCCAGCATGGCCGCAAAGTGCGCAACCTGCAGCCACGGCCACGATTCATGCATACCGCATCTCAGTCTGTGGTCCTGTGTGTGGTGGGGGGTCAGGGGACCTGCTGGTGGGACACGGGGGGCCGGCTATGGCCAGCAGCACGCGTCAGTGCTCGCGCGTTGGGCTCCTGGCCCTTCAGCTGCAGCCACGAGCTCCGCCACACCCAGTACATGCAGCATCGTGGTTGACCCTGTCTGCCGCCTGCGACTGCCCTGCCCTGCCGCCCTCACTCACGCCCTGAAAACCGCACCGCCCCCTGCACGCACCTTGGCGTGGCATCCCTCCACCGCCTTTTGCTGGTCCATCAACCGCGCCCGCGAGTCGGGGCCGGCCCTGCCACCCGGGCCGCCAACCTTGACACCGCCGCTGCCACCCTTGGCCGCTGCATGGCTGCCCCCCCTGCCGCTGGGGCCCCCGTCGGTGGGGTTCACGCGGTCCTGCCGCAGCAGGGCACCCTCCACCTCACGGATCTTGGACGCCGCCTCACTGCGGTCACCTGCAGCAGTCGCCAGCGCGTACGGGGCAGCACAGTACATCAGCCATCTGTGCATGCAGGACAGTGATGCATACGTGCAGCACAGCGGCACATTTCAGGGTTGGGGGATGATGATTATGGTCTCCTAGCTGCTAGCCGCACGATACATGCTGCTGGCCTCAGAGGTGGTGGTGTGCTGACGAACTCTGTGCCAAATGAGCTTGCATGATCCATGGGTCCATGCGATGGCAGCGTGCGGCGTGGCCCACCAGCCCCATCCACCGCCTTCGCGTCATGCCAGCATTTGGCCAACAACAGTGCCAACAGCCAGCCGACAGCGCCCCACACAGACATACAGCCACGCAGCCAGGCACACGCACCCAGCGCGCCATTGATAAAGGCAAACAGGCCAGGTGCGCCGTGCTCCGCCTCCGCTGCATCGCCCGCATCCTCCCGCGCTGCCCGTGCCGCACGTGTTGCTTCGGCGTGCTTGCGCCGCCGGCTGCGCTCACCGCCGCGCTTGCGCTTCTTGTGCCTGCGGCGACACGCGAGCGGCTTCATGAACCATGGCTGCTTGCCGCATCAGTCACGCTTCAGCCAACGGGGCATGCCAGCATGCAGCTGCGAGTCAATGCCAATGCATGGATCCCCTGCAGCCGGGGCTGCAGCAGCAGCAGGGTCACCCCTGAGCCCTGCCCCCCCAGCAATCGACCCCGTACTTGAGGCTGTGCTTGTGATGATGATGGTGGTGGTGACCACCTTCCGCATCGTCCGCTCCCCCCGCCTCCCGCCCCGCACCCAGGCCCTGCTTGCTGGGGAGCAGGGACACCTCCAGCGGGGCCACCAGGCCATTGCCTGCGGCGGTGCACATGGTGGTGCGCAGTGTATGAGGAGGGGGGGCCTCGTACAGCCGCCTAGCACATACGAGCTGTCAGATAGGTCTCCATGCCAGGTATCCCACCCAGTGATAACTGACTAACAGCTTGGAGGTTGTGTACTTCGTGGGGCCAACCTGTCGCAGAAGGCGCCCTGAACGGACGGGGCTGAGGCTAAGGCCACACACCCACACTTCTGGACCCCTTGTGCTGTGCACCCTGCACCCATCGGCATCCATCGAGCGTGCCAACGCAGTGACTAGATGTGAGTTACATCTCATAGAGCCCGCAGGCCGCACCGCGTGTGCCCAGTGCGCTGCCGGGCTTGTAGCCCATGGCCGCCATGAGCTTCGACGCGACGCCGCGCGTGTGGCGCTCCCACTCGGCCAAGTGCGCCACGCCGCGTGTGGCGCCTGCCTCGGCGGCGAGCCTGCCGCGGCAGCAACACAGGCACGGCCAGTCGGCCACCCACATGTTCATTTAAACCTGGCTGTCAAGAATGGACCACACAGGCACGGCCACCCACGTGTTACTACAAGCCTGACTGTCAAGCAGGGCGATGTGGCCCGGCGGCAGCACTTCAAGTGCCGGGCTGGCCCCTCTCACATCCGTCATGTTCAGCCAGGGCATGTGGCAGGGTCCGTCACCAGTGACAGTGATATGGGTAGCATGGGGCCATGGTCAGCGCGGGACCGCGTGGCACAAGCAGCAGCACACGTGCAGGCGTAGGCAAGGGGTAGCAACCCACCGGGCGTGACCCAGCACGTCTAGCGCAGCACCAAGCCCTGAGTGCCCAACCGACTCCTCCTGCGCGGCCTCAGCTGCTCGTGCCGGGCCCTCCCCACCCTCGTCCCCGCTACTGCTGCTACTGCTCAACATGTCATCATCGCTGCTGCTACTGCTGCTGTACCCCTCCAAATCGCTGCAGCCGTCCCATGCGTCCAGTACAAGGTCTGTCAGCGGCACGCGTGCGCGTTGCTGGCTGGGCCGGCCAGTAGGCTGCCCACGGCCCCCTGCATCCTGAGCTGCCTGCATATGGACGCATGGGCGCATGGACGTCATGCATGCTCAACAGGTCCATGGCGTCAGCAGGCATGTCAGGTGGGCAGCCAGGTGCATGGAGCGCATCGACATGGGGGCTACAAAGGGCCCAGCAGGGTTGGTGGTACGCAACAAGACAACAGCACATGACAAGCAGCTCCGCAGTACATGGTTGGCAAGGCAGGTACGCAGTAGGCAAGCAGTACGCAGGCAGAGCAGCCGCACCCCTGTGAACACCACCGCTGCCTCTCCACCCATCTCGTCCACCTCCACCACCACAGCCTGCTGCCACAGCTGCTGCGGCTGCAGTGGTAGCTGCTGTGTGGCTGGCTGTGCACCTCGGCCTCTGGAGGGTCGGACAAACGCCTTGTCTCCTGGCTCCCATAAGACCACACTGGAGAGGCTGGCCGGGTGGCTTGCAGGCGTGCCTGCTGCAGCTGCGGTGGTGGTGCGGGGCGGGCGCAGGGAGGAGGCAGGCACGCGTGCCCCTGCCAGCATCTGCAGGCAAGGGTTGGGCAGCAGAGTCAAGGTGGGGATGTGTCGGCTGTGCATTATGCCGGCGGCACACTATGAGACTGGCTCATGATGTACGGGGGATGCCTTGATCCACCCGCATGCCGCAGTGCTTGCTCATGCACAAATCAGTCATGCCATGGTGTTATATAGTGCAGACGAACCGATGCACCATGCATATGGTATGGACCAGACTCACGTATGGTCTCGTCGGGGCCGCGTACACCACGTGCGCTACCGGCCCCGTCAGCAGCTCCAGCTGAAGAGGAGCTGGCCCTGCCTCACCCCCGCCCTCCCCCCGGCCCCCTGCTGCCTCTGTGCAGCGGCCCTGCTCATCTGCTGTGACAGCGGGCGTGCTTGGCCGCGGCTCCGGCTGTGACACTGCGACCACGTAGCCGGCATACCAGCGGCCATCCTCGCCCCGGAACCGGCAGGGGCCTCCCGGTGGGATGGCGCTCGCAGGCGGGGGTGCTGGGCACGGGCCGCTGCCTGCGTCATGCACCTGCACGTGGTGCATCAGTGGGGCAGCAGGGGTGGCATGAGTGCCGGTGCATCGTGGGCGTGCCAGCGCAATGACAGACCTGCTGCGCAGCTGTTGTGGTCTTGGTTCTGATGTGCCAGGCAGGCGGTTGTGAACGTGCACTTAAACACAAAATGTACAAGCCGTACCGCTTGCTGCAGCTCAGACAGTGCCGCCTGCAGCTCCTGGACGGCTGGCACCAGCACGTCTTGCATCTGTGGGTACATGTGCCGGAAGGTGAGGTGCATGGTGCAGTGCTGTTGTGCTAACTGCCGTGCAGGCTTGCTGTGCGTGCAAACAGGTGGCATGCACAGCGATCTACGGACGTAATGTGGCATGCACTGCACACATGCACACATGCCGTTGAGCCCCACACCTGCTGCAGCTCCTCATTGCCTGGATCTGCTGCCAGCGCCTCATGCACACCAGCTAGTGCCTCCTGCTGTTCCTGCAGCTGGGCGGAGAGCTGGGCCACCAGTTCAGCACTTTCTTCGTCCATACTCCCTCAGGTTTTATTGTAAGCGCGCCAGCGATCGGATGTGGCAAAAATCTGTGAACCCTAAGACATTTAGGGTTTGGAGGCATGGAACCGTTCGCCGCTTGTACAATCTCATGCCCCTGAAAATGGCTGACGAAGCAAGCACATCGGCGGCCACTGTGGCCCCCAAAGTGGTCGTGTACGACCCGATCACCACTGTGCCTTCAGAGTTCAATGCATACTTGCCACCAGACAGCTTAGAATTCAAGAAATGGAAAGCATCACAAGAAGGGCCGGAGGCCATGGAGAAGCTGACGCTCAGGGACAAGGAGGGGAACGAGATAGAGAAGCAGTTGCCAGGCGGGAAGGTTAAGAAGAAGCAGAAGCCGCAGGTGCGGCGTCTGTTCATCTGGATCTGGCGCACGCAACCTGCAACCGGTTCTGCTAGGCTGCTTTTCGTCAGCAACGTGCTGGGTAATCCGTTGCACACATCCAGATGTCCTAGATCCGACACGCCCAGCATGCGGTCTCGACGCAGGTGGTCATCGAGACGAACACTCGCAACAAGAAGAAAATGATCACGACAATCACAGGCCTGGAGCTGTTTAATGTCAAGCTGGCAGAGGCGTCAAAGGTTTTCGGCAAGAAGTTCGCGTGTGGCTGCTCCGTGACCAAGTCAGCCACGGGTTCAGAGCAGATCGACATGCAGGTGGGACTGGCGCCAATGCGTGAGCATCCAGGCCAAGGGGCCCAACATCCATGCTGCCATGCTGCCATGCACCATGCGCAGGTGCCCCATGCACAACACTGTGTGCGGGTGCATGGCAGGGAGGGGCTCCGCATGCTTTGTGCACTACAGCAGGCACGCGCGACATGATTGGCGCCCTCTACCCACCTTTGCTCATTTAACTACCACAGGGCGACTTCCTGCACCAGCTGGCGGAGCTCGTGATTAAGAACTACGGGAAAAGCAACAACATCCAGAAGGAGGCAAGTCAAACAGGGGCCGGCATTGGGCACAGCCAGCCAGCATGCATGCGGTTGACTGCGTGCATGGTGGCAGGACGTGCGAACGAGAAGCATCCACAGCCGCATGCACGTAGGTTGGGGCGCTCAGTGCGTTAATCAGTTACATCATTAAGACGCGAGTATGCACAGGCATGATGCTCACAGCCGGCCCTCTGCCTCGTTATAGACGTGCACTATTGCCTCGTTCACGCGCGCAGGACATCTACTACATTGGTACGTGTACTGCTCTATGCAGCAGCGGCAGGGTCAGCATGGGACAGCGGCTTGCAGCTGTGACAGCGGGCCAGTGGTAGCGGCTGGGCTGGCTGGGGCACCACAGGAGCACTGCGTTTAAGTCATGGATATCCTACAGCTGCGAACCAGCTCTGAAGCAGACAGTTCTGCCGGGCGCCACCATGCTGCTGCAAGCCCTGCTTGCCGACCATGCTTGCCTGTGCCTGCGCCTGTGCCCGGTGTGCACGCCTGTGCTCCCATGCCTGCGTTTCCCTGCTGAACAAGCATATTTGCAAACCCACACGGCCGCAGACGAGAAGAAGAAGAAGCCGTACTTTGACGACGGCTCCGGCAGCGATGATGACGATGAGGGTGACGAGTGAGCACTGCTTGCTGAGGAGGCAGTGCACCTGACAGTGGCAGCAGGCACCGCACAGGCATGCTGCCAGGCGTGGACATGTGCGCGCGCCATGGGACGTCATGTATTAGCCTTGGGGGCAGGCGCAGCGGCGAGAATGGCCGCATGTGACTGCGCCGCGCCGTATGGCGAAGCCCTCTGATGCTAGTTGCAGCTTGACCATGACCGCTTATTGAGCAGACAGGCCTGCTCTGGAGCCAGAGTTTGCTGGAAAGCTTGTGGGATGTGTCCGCCGACAACAGGCGGGACATGGGCGGGACACACATGATGAAGATGGGAAGATGAGGTTGTTGTTGCAGAGACGAAATCATTCTTCTTGTAAGCGTTCACCACGATGAGTTCTCAGAGCTTGGCATCCAAGTTGTAGCAAGTTGGTACTAACGCACGATGGTTGAAGCACGCCCCCGCTTAGCGTCATTGCTTAAGCCCAATATCCCAACAACGCGCCCAGTGCTTGAAGTGGTGCGTTCTTGGAATACAAACTGGACTTCAGGGGCCGCGGATGCCAAAGGCTAACTACGCAGCGGAAAACAAATTGACATGTAAATGCACTGGTGCAGCTGAAGAGGCTCGTTCCTTGCATCCTCGCAGGAACATGTACACGCGGGGTCTCAGGGGCTGGAGCGAATGGAGTCCATGGGCAGGCGTGATTCAGATGCCACAGGGAGCAGCGGGCCCATGCGTGCTGAGTCGCTGGGACGCACCATTGAGCTGCCTGTGCCCATGAAGCAAGTGCTGCTGCGCATGCACAGCCGCGAGACACGCGATGCTGAGCTGCAGGTGCACAGCGTGCTGGGCGGCCTTCACCTGAAGCAGCACCAGGGGGACCGGGCCAGTGCGCGTGACCAGTACAATGGAGCAAGAACAACAGCAGGTGCCGATGCTGCACATGGTGTCAGCAGTGTTGACGGTTCAGGCGCCGGTCGTGAGGACGGTGAGGCTGCTGATGTGCAGGAGCAGCAGCAGCAGCAGGAGCAGCACCTGACAGAGGAGGAGCTGGCTGCGCAGGAGGAGGCACAGCAGCGGCAGCGGGCGGCCGCCGAGGCGCGGGCAGCCGCGGCCGCTGCTCGTGAGCAGCTGCGATGGCGGCTGCGGGTCGGCGGTGTGGGGGCTGCAGCCATTGGGACGGATGAGCTCGCATGGCGGCTACGCAAGGTACACGCAAAGAGCCCTCCGACTGTCGAGGATTTCACACCGGCCACGCTGTTGAGAGAGGCAGACCCGGAGGTCCAAGCTGCAGCACAGGCAGCCCATGCCATCACTCCCTCCACCAATGGGGCCCCGCCTGAGCGTACCGCACCTGATGCGCTCGCGCCGCTCGCGTCCTTCGGGCGGGATATGTACCGCAGCGGGCGGTACGGCAGGCGGTACAGCGACGAGCTGTACACGGGGGCCGCGGGCGCGGCGTGGGTGGGTGCAGGTGGGGAACCTGGGGAGCTAGCACGTGCACACGAGGCGGCGGTGCAGGAGGCGGCGGGGCTGAGGGTGCTGGTGGCATGGACGCAGCAGGCACCGCAGATGGCGGCGGTGATCCTGCAGACGTACGCGCGCAGACGCAGCGCACGGCGAGCCGCGGAGAAGCTGCGTCGCAAGGCCGCACAGGACGCGGGGCTGGTGTGGGGCCCGTTGGGGTCCTTTGATGAGGAAGATGTGAGCTTCATGGGAGTGGAGGCAGCCGCAGGGCAAGGGGCTGGGGTGCCAGGTGCCAGCTTGATGCAGGTGGCGGACGGAGGTCTGCTGGTGGAGCCCGGTGGCTGGTTGCAGCAGGCAGGCACCATTGAAGGCAGTGCTGAGGAGCGCGGGGTGGTGGGGGATGCGGAGGAAGGTACAGATGAGGGCGAGGGGGAAGAGGAAGCGGCGAGCAGCAAGCGAGGCAGCCACGGCATGCCCACCCTGGCGCAGCAGCTGCGGGTCGTGCGGGGCAGCCTGCGGCGGCAGGCGCGGGACGTACTGCTGGCAGTACAGGCGCAGCAGCACTACAGCCGGGTGAGGGGCCGGCTGCTGCCTCATGGCACGTCCACGCCACCCACGCCTTCCAGTGCCTCCCCCTACACCAGCACACCAGCCTCCACCCGGCCCAGCTCCTCCTACGCACCGGCTGGTACAGGCACATCGCGGCAGCCAGCCATCGCAGCTGAAGCACCCTGCACGTCATCTTCTCAAGCCACCAGCTGGGATCCCCTGGCCACGGGGCCGGCGCCCAGCGTGGACCATGGCCTGTGGCGGCTTGCCAGCAAGCTGGGGATAGACCCACTGAGGGTGGGTGTGGCAGGAGGTGCCTGCAGTGAGTGCCTGCTACTGCGCAGCTCACGCATCCCATCCGTTTCTGGGGCTGTGCGGTCTCACAGCGTCCCTGACGAACACGGGAGAACACGTGCATGCTGAACTGCAGCATGGAATGCGTGCTCGTCTGGCCAGTTTGCATGAAAAGTCCGGCCGGGGACCATTGTTGTGGCTCTCGCCTGCATGCCTACTACTGCTCCCTCACCTCATCGCCCGTCCGCAGGTGTTGGTCGAGTCCGGCATGCAGCTGCATCATGTGAAGCTGGTGCTGTGCAGCAGCGGACTGGATGCACCTGGGCTGGACACCCGGCTGGCCGACCTGGACTCTGGAATCAGGCGCGCACGGGCAGCTGCTGCCCAGGCCGCCGCGCTTGAGGCAGCACGGCACACTGGCAGCTGGCGGGCCCGGCAGCAGGCAGGCGTGGGCGCGGCAGGGGCCCAGGTGCTGTACGTGCCCAGCTCACAGGCGGAGCTGGACGTGTGGCAGACGGCGAGGATCAGTGATGGAGGGGGGGGCCTGCCCCAGGTGCCATCCCCCGAGGATGTGGAGGCAGCTCAGGCGGGGCTGGCGCTGCTGCTCTCAGGCGCGGCAGGACCGGGTGACGGGGCAGCGGCTGCCAGTGCGGGCTGGGGCCGGCACTTGACACGCCACTCGGACCCCGCCTCCTACAGCAGCAGCAGCAGCAGCAGCAGGGAAGAGTGCCCAGCAGCAGGGGCGGCGGGACCTGCGGGGCGTGCAGCTGCAGCGGCCACGCATGTGGGTCCTGCTCGTGAGGAGTCCTCCATCATCCGGGCCCTGCTGGACGTGAGCGAGGCAGCCAGCGGGGTGGCGTCCCCGGTGGCGGGCGGCACACCCACGGCGACACCAAGCACGCAGGGACGTGCTCCGTCAGCAGGGGCCCTCCGGCGCCTGGGTTCATCCACAGCTGCATGCAACGTGCCGGGCACCGTGGGGGCATCAGGTGCCCCACACTCAGGCAGCACGTCCGCTGTTGGGTCTCCCCGCTCCGGCTCCAGGCCGCCATCTGTCATGGCTTCCCGTTGCAGCGGCCGGCTAAGCAGTGCCACCTCAATCGCCGCCACAGTGGATGCCCTACCCCTGTCGGCACCTGCTGTGCTGCCCACTGCGTCGGCTGTGACAGCAGCACCCACTTCCGCCTCCTCCTCCTCCACTTCCTCCACCTTGGCTTCCCGGCCCACGTCTTCCCTGACACGCTCCCCCAGTGTGGGTGCCGTGCAGCCAGCAGCGGCTCAGCAGCCGGGGCAGGCTGCAGCCCCTCGCCGCCAGCTCGTCAAGACCCTCTCAGACAGCAGCGCACAGGCAGGCAGCCCCTTGAGCAGCAGTGGGGACGCCCCCAGGCCGCTATCTGCGGGCATCGCATCTGCAGAGCAGCACAGCTCGCTGGCGGCTGCGTTCAGTGCAGCACTGGGGGCTGCAGCTGCACCGGGCGCGGCAGCGGGTGCGCTCACAGGTGTCGTCGCCCTCCGGCCACGAGTAGCCAGTGCACGGCCTTTGTCAGGCGCCCCCAGTAGCTGCAGCACGCCCGGCAGCATCAGCAGGTGCAGCGACCCAGTATCAGGGGGCAGCGGTGGGAGCGGCCAGCCCCCGCTGCCATCGGCTGCAGCACCCTTGCGCTCTGCGATCAGCCCTTTGCTGGCGCCTGGTGCACAAGGCAGTAGCGGCAGTAGCGGCAGTAGTGCGGCCCATGCGGCAGGGATGGGGGCGTCCCGGCTTGCTGCTGCACTTGCGTCCGGCGGCCGTGTTGTGGGCGCCAGCAGCCCGGACGCACTCGCACGCGCAGCAGCGGCCATGGCACGGCTGGTGGCTGCGCAGCAGGGGCCCGGCGGGGTCCAGGCCGGTGGGGCCCTGGTGCGCTGCAATAGCGCGCGCAATACGGTGGTGGCCACTGCGGGCAGCGGCAGTATCATTGGCAGTACAGGTCTGCAGCGTACGCAGTCCCTCACTGTCGGTGCAGTGCCTGGTGGCCACACCACTGCAACCTTCACCCCCCGCAGCACTGCTACCAGTGGCCACGGATCCACCAGTGGCGAGCCACGGCACCACCACCCCACAGCAGCCCCCGTGCATGGCGGCAACCCGGGCCCAAGGCTGCAGCAGGCACCCCCCATGCGGCAAGGCTCCATCACTCGGGGCCTGCCACGCAGTGGGGACGGGCCCATTGGGGCTGTGATCCCTACGCTGGTTCGCTCATCATCGATGCAGCAGCTGCGGCGGCGGCAGGCGCAGATGGGTGCTGTGCTGGGCATGTCTCCTGGGCAGCTGCCATTTGCGGCGGCAATGCAGGCGGCTGCAGCTAGTGGTGAACCCCACCACCACCAGCTGTCTGGTGCACGCACCTGAGCACTTGTGCGCTGCAAGGGTGCGCGCGTGGGGTTGCATGGGCCGGCTTCAGGGCACTGTCACTGCACATGTTGCAAATTCAATCGTGCAGGAGGATGGTCGGCTTGCTGGCCTTGGTGAAGTTGAACAGTGGCCGGATTAGCTTGTATTGGAAGCTGGGGTTCACTGAGGTGGACCAACAAGCATATCATGTCACAGCCTTCATACTAATCATATACAATAATAGCCTTGTGCAAGCCAACACTTCAGGCGGAACAAAACCACCAGGCAGGAAAGTACGCAGGCAGGAATCAGGAGCGCACCTCCACAACTGCAACATGTTTGGTGGTGCATAGCTGGTGGTTATGAGACTGCTTCAGTAAGACAGATTCATGGAGTGAGACGCGTTCGCAGCTGTACAAATGCCGTCATCGGCCTGCTGCTAAGGTGATTTTCTGCAGGCCATTGTGTCATGGAGGCAATGCATCGTCCTTGTTGCTACTCATGTGCCGGTGCCAACTTGGGGGAGCTCGAGAGCCTGTTCATCGATGTAAGTAACACTACAGGGATCCGTTGCGACAGCTGACCCTTACGCAGCCCACGTGATAGCCCCTGCCCCTCAGCTGTTCCTTCGTGAAATTGCAGCCCTGCACCAGTTCCTGGCCAACACGGTCCTGCTGCACATATGCCCCCTTTGCTGCCATACCTCAGCATAGGCACTGGCTGTGGCTCAGCTCAGCTGCTTGCGTGGGCAGGGGCACGCGCGTGCTCCCGTGCTGATGCCACCAGTGTGTGCAGCAGGATCCCAGCCGCCACAGACACATTGAGGGAGTCCACCGCCGCACGCTTCCCGCCTGGTCGGGGCCTTCCACCCGCTACTGCCGCCGCGGCACTGCCACTCGTTGCGCCCTCCGCGCCGCTGCTGCTGCCGCTGGCCTGTGTGGGTGCCATGCCCTCGCTGCCTGCACCCGCCGTGATGCCACCGCCTGCTGCAACATCCGCAGCGACCTTAGCCGCGCTGCCCATGGCCCCTGCCATCCCACTGCCACCTGTGAACCCGTGCCCCATTTCCACCCTGACGAGGGCAGTACACGCGCGCCGCACGTTGGTGCGCAGCCCCGCGCCCTCACTTCCCATTACTAGGATGGTGGGCCCGTCCACCACCACACCGCGCGCGTCCACTGCGCCTGCCTCGCCCGCCGCGCCCAGCACGCGCCAGCCCTTAGCCATGGCGTCACCCAGTGTGCGCTGCATGCTCTTGGCCGCGTGCACGGGGGCCACCTCCATGGCGCCCGCACTCGCCTGGGCGGTGGACAGGCAGGTGGAGCGGCAGTCAGGCATTTCAGATGGATGCAGCCACAGGGCCCGCCCACCATACAATAGGCCAGCACCACCCAAATGTTCAGGAGCGGGCACAGCGGACAAGCAGCCGACCACGCAGGCAGGCACATAGCTGACTCGCAGCTGGGGCAGCAGCAGCAAGCCCCGCTCAATGTTTCTAACCTTGGAGACCGCGGCCGAGAGCGGTGCGCAGTTCTTGGATGCCACCAGCAGGCCCGCGCACCCCAGGCACCACGCGCTGCGCAGGATGGCGCCAAAGTTTTGCTGCGGGGGGCAGGCAGGGGAGCACACATATACCAATGGTCAGCGTGCGAGGAATCAGTTCAATGCTGGACGTGCGCTTACAGGGTCTCAGCTCATGGAGGAGCTGGTGCGACGTCGCAGCCTCACACAACACCCCGGTACAGTCCAGACCACGTGGCACGGCATGTTTTCAACCAGGTGGTAGGTCCTGCAACGAAGCAGCGCCGCATCGAATATGCAAGGATCCAGCCAGCCAGCAGGCACAGCAGCAGCAGGCCCCTCACCGGGTCCACAACTTCGTCCAGAGCCACCCACACGGGGGGCGGCTGGCCGGCCGCGGCCGCTGCTGCTGCTGCCTCGGCCGCAGGTGGCAGCTGCAGATCGGGTGATGTCCAGGTCAGGGGGGTGGCGTCCAGCACCAGGCCCTGCGGGTGGCAGGTTTCAGGGTTCAGAGTTTGTGGTTTGTGTGTAGAATGTTGATGCGTGGGGTGATGCGTTGTGTGTAGGATGTTGATGCGTGGGGTGATGCGTTGTGTGTAGGATGTTGATGCGTGGGGTGATGCGTTGTGTGTAGGATGTTGATGCGTGGGGTTTGTGTGTAGGATGTTGATGCGGTCCTGTTGAGGAGTGTGGGTGTGGCAGGTACGTGTGCGGAGCCACCGCGGGCGTGTGGGTGTTGGCAGCTGGGTGCACCGGCACAGGCAGGCAGCTCCGCGCGAGCACGGCCCCTGTGCCCGGCCAGCAAAGCAGACAGGATGGGTGGTGAGGTATGCGTCACGGCGCAGCAACTCAGTGCGGGGCGCGCGGTGCGCACCTGGTGTGGGCGGTCCTCCGACAGCAGGTTGAGCTCATGGCGTGTGACCTTGACCACCGGCACGCCCGCTGCCTCCGCCGCGGCAAACACGTCGCGCACCGAGCCAGCATCCTTGCGCTTGGACAGGTCCAGAGTGGCGAGCACGTACAGGGTGTGGCAGGTGCGGCGGCTGCAAGCGGTGCACGCGGGCACGCACACGCATGCGGGGTTGGTGTCTGGTCACGAGGTGCTTATCAGTGGGTTGATGGCCCGGAGCATACGCAGCAGGCATGTGCCGCCTGAGGTCGGGTGGTGGTTGCCTGACACAATGACTGGGGCGCGGCTGCACCACGTACGCCATCAGGGCGCCAGGCAACCCGCAATCTGGATGGAGCACGCCATAGTACCCCCAGCCCCTCAAAGGTATCCCAGCACATCACAGCAGCCCCAACCCCCTCCCCTACTCCCTCCACCCCCTCAAACATACCAGCCCAGCGCACCCTGCCAGCAGCGCGTTGCGAACGGGGAACACGCCGTACACCGCTTCACCTAGCAGGTCCGCCTTGCGCGTGTCAACGTAGCCGCGGTCCTCCTCCCCGCGCCCACCCCCTCGCTCCCACCGCCGCCCACGCCCCTCCTCCCCAAAGTCCCCACTGCCCTCCTCCTCCTCCTCCTCCCGCTCCTCTGCATCACCCCACCGGCCCTCTTGATCATCGCCGCCATACCCGCGCCGTCCGCGCCCCCCACGGGGGCCATCGTCGTACTGCAGCCGCTCGACACCACGCGCCCCGGCCGGCCCCCGCTCCCGCCAACCGCCCCCGCTGCCACCACGCTCCTCACGGCCTTGCCCCGGGCCGCCCCTGTCACCCCCTCGCCTCTCCACCCGCCCGCCCTCACGCTCCTGGTCACCCCTACCCCATTCACCCCCACTGTACCCACCGCCGC
>BDCZ01000224.1:68630-99132 GCA_001662365.1 Chlamydomonas applanata | reverse complement strand
CTCCTCCTCCCTGGCCCAACGCCAAATTGAACAACCCTCCCAAGTGCGACTGCATCAGCGCATACATCAACGAGGCCTCCCGCTGGCGCATTGTTAACGCTGGCATTGAGGTGAGTGCATCTGGAGCGCGTTGTGACACGTTGGTGTGGGCCATGCTACATGGCAGCTTGTAGACGATCAGTTGTGTAAGTGGCCATTGCCATCGTGACTTGATGTGTTGGTATTTTTGCCTGGTCTACGGAATAACTTGGTGGTCTGTTGGACTTGGCTATGTGCAGGAGACTGAGGATGAGATTCTGTACCAGTTCAACATCAGCGTGGTTGCCCCTGACCACTGCTGGGACATCAACTACAAGGCCGGCTCCTGCTGCAACCAGACCCTGGAGGCAGTTGGCCTGAGCCTGGTGGAGGGTGAGCAAAGGAGCACACACAAGCTTGGTGTTGGGTGTTGGGCCATTTTTGCAGGTTCATTGGGGAGTGGGTGATGCAGCTGTGTTTGCAGAGGAGGGGACGGCTGAGCTGCGCGGATGGGGTTGGCTAGGTGGGGAAGATTGTGCACACCATGCTGGGGCGGGCATGTCTGTGATACGACGCCGTGTTGCTACAGTTATCATGCTGGAACGGACTGCTGACGTGCCCGGTGTATGTGCTGTCCCTGTCTGCAGGCTACTACGGCTTCCTGGGCACCCCCTGGTACACGCGCAGTGACGGACAGGAGATTGCCACCGCCAAGGAGCCCAACCCTCCCTACGGCTTCAAGATCTGGCCTGTGACTCGTGAGTATTGAGGGAAGGGGCGGACCTTGGGACTGACCGGCCTCATGAGTGTGCACACATTCTATCTTGGCCGTTCAGGTCAGCCTGGTGCACCCGCCCATGCCATAGCCCCCTGCCAAGGGACAGAGGGGGGAAAGTATGGGCACAGTGTGTATGACGGTTCGTCTGCTTGCATGATGGCCCCGTTCCCCATGCACGCTGTTTTGCGCTCGCGCTGCCCGCAGTCGCCCGCAACGTGCCTGGCACCTTTTTCGTCGTGAACTTCACGGGGCCGGACGACATCTGGAAGCTCACAGTGCCAGTGCTGAAGGCGTCTGGCTGGGAAGACCTGCGCAAGTTCCCTTGCCGCACGTCTGCCATCACGCCTATGGAGCCCGGCAACTGCGACTACCAGATGCTGGGCCAGCAGACCGTCAAGGGCGACGCAACCCAGGTTGGTAGCTCAGTGCATCGCGCTGTTTGGGTGGGCTGCGTGCGGTTTCAGCTGGCGTTGAGCACGTCTGCCACGCACAGCACATGTGACACTGACGTCTGTTGAGCGTTAGCTGCATTCACTCCAGGTCACTTTCTTGGCCCTCTAGCTGTCCTTTCACCTGTTTTTTTACCTCCTCTTTACTTTCAACCCACTGAACATTATATGTCTCTGTTTCTTGTGGTTGTTGTTACAGGAGCTCAACCCGAATGACTTTGACACGGCTGCATGCTGCCCCGATGGTATCATCAAGTACTTCAGCTCAGACAATGACACGTGCTGCGTGGACACACTCACAGCCAACCCGTACAGGTGGGGGCCATGTGGGGCTGGCAGCAGCCAGTGGGGGTGGCTTGCGTGCACAAGGCCGAGGGTGTGGGGTGGGGGGCAGCAGCTGTGGTTCTGGTGGTGGGGCCCTCGAGCAGGGGCAGCGGGTGGAAGTACAATCAATAGACAGGGATCAGGCATGTGGATCAGCCGTGGATCATGTGCAGACACATCTGACATTCACCCGATCCGTGCTGTTGCGCCGCGCCACGCGCCATGTGTCCTTGCAGGTTGGGCTACCAGGGTGCGTCCCCTGACAACACGCAATACGAGTTTGTCATCAACTACAACGAGATGGCGCTGAGCGGCCTGCCCCCGAACCCCGAGGCCATCAACTGCACGGTCAACGATGTGGACCAGATCATACTCTACATCAATGCACTGGCTGTCGGCCACGTGGTGCGGGTGGAGGTCAACGGGCTCAATGCATCGTTCGTGCCGGACGCAGACGAGTTCAGGGGCTGGATTCGCATCCTGAACCTCCATTACGTGGACACTGGCTCGGCAGTGGTCCGTATCTGGCTCAACAAACCCTTCACCCAGGAGGAAATGTGCTCGACAAAGGTGGCCACGTCCACCCTGTGCGAGTACGTGCTTCGCGGCAACTACGACAACAAGTGGAACGGCGTGGACGACTGGCAGTGCTGCCCCCACGGTGCCACGCCCGTCATCCCCATGTCGTGCCCCGCGCCCTAGGCGGTGGGCGCGGCTCGGCGGTGGGCGGCCACGCTGGGCACGCCTGGAGGCCGCCCCCCGTTGCGGGAGGAGCGGCCCCGGTATGCGCAGGTGGGGGCGGGGGCTCCGGGCGCTGCTGTGGGGCTGCCTGCAGGTTCTTGCTGACCAGTACGCACAGCCGCCCCAATGGGCACCTGTGGCTTGGTGATGGCGGCAGCGGCAAGGGAGCCATTGCGTCGGTCCTGAACAGAATGGGTGGCGGCAGGCTGGGCCTGCGTGCGGTGTTGTGCGCTGGTCATCTGTGGGGGAGAGCGCCCTGCGAGCTAGTGCATGCCGTGCAAGCCCTTCTGGGCGCCACTTGTCCATAGCTGTGTAGTCGGTGCGCGTGTGTGCGTCAGTGTTGTGTGGCTGCACGCGCTGCCAGAGCAGCGTGCATGCTTGATGTGGCAGGTGAATTGGGGTGTTGCCCCAGCCATCACTGTGGTGCTGTTGGCGTGGGTGTGCACGTGAGTGTGTGCACATGTGGGTTGAGGTGCTGGGCGTTGGACAAAGGCAGCAAGTTTAGATAGAAAGGATGATTACAAACACAAGGCGATCATTCATCAGGACATGAGCGCGCTTCAGGTGCGCTCAAGGCCCAGCTAGTGCTTATCGCAGGAGCTTGTGGATTCTGCGTGTGAAGGGTGGCGGCTGCTGGCCATTGCTGGCGGGCCACACAAACACAATGGCTGTAATGACAATCACCACTGCAGTTAGTTTGCGCATCCCACATAGGCGTGTGCCGTGCGTGCAGGTGCAGGGCAGCTGCTGCCCATCCCCTTTTCAAAGTCGCTGTGTGACAGCTGCATGTTTGGCCTGTCGCACAAAATACAACAAGATGCGTCGCACGCCAGGACGTCCCCGCACTGCACAGCTGTGCCAAAGTCGGTGAGCGCCTGTGTAGTCTGTGCAAGTGCAGGTGTGTGGTTTGTGACAGGAATGATCACGGTTTTGTGCCATGTGCAATATATTCGAATTCATCTGATAGCAGGATCAATACCCGCAGGCTTTTGACTAAATCTCCCAAAAGCGGACGCAAACACAAAACCCAGAACAGATCGCGTGCGTCCAACAACAACAATGCCAGGAGACATTGGCATTGCGCAGCAGCATGGGTTGAAGCAGGGCCTTCGCAGACTACTGCCCAGTGCAATCTCAAGGACCATTGCGTCACATGGTGCGCCAGCCCTCCACCGCCCATGCGTGAGCACCAAAGCAGCTCCTGGCAAGGTACGCGTGCGCTTGCGCGTAGTTCTTCCAGGTTTCGATTGTAGGTGGGGGTAGGTTACCGTAGGTTTTTGGTCTCTCAGCACTGACATAAAGCTGGCAGTGTCTGCAACTGCAACGTGATCAGTGCGCGAAGAGCTCACTGTTGGCATATCGGTCGCTTTTTGCAGGGCGATGGGCAGTCAGGTCCGCTGTCCACACCTGCTGGAGGCACTCGGCCCCGGATCAACAACTCTCGCTACTTCACGGGGGTGAGGATGCGCGGGTGCGATCTGATGTGGCTTTTATGTGTGTTGGCATGCTGACCTGGCGGTGCTGTGCCGTGTGATCGCAGTTCGCTGTGACCCTACAGCACGCCGCCACTACCCCAAATACGGAACAGAAGGTAGGTGTGCGATTGCAGTAGATTGTGGTCAAACATGGCCGCAGGGGCCCAGCAGTGTCGTACATGTGCTGCCCTCGGCCCGCTTGTAAACGATTGGCTGCTGTGAAGCATGGACCTTTGCTTGCCTGTGCCCTCCCACCCTGCTGCCTTACCGTCCCTGCTCCATCCAGCAAACACCATATTGCCCACACACAGACCAAGCCATCACGCACGGCGTCTCCTGCCCCGCCAGCTATCCCCCCTGGTGGCGTGCCACCCAGCGCGGGCCCCGCAGTCATCGAAAAGGCCAAGAATGAGAAGGCAGCGATGGATGCAAAGTTCTCTCAGCTTGCCATGCCTGCCTCCCCTGCTGCACGTGGCTCATCCCCGGAAGCATCCGCAGCCAGCCCCGCGCTTCTGCCCACAGCCCCAGGCACCGTGGTGTCCGTGTTCCCTTCAGCTGGCCCTGCAGTCATCGAGAAAGCCAAGAGTGAGAAAGCCACGATGGATGCCAAGTTCGTGCAGCTCTGTGCGCCCGCGTGCCCACTGCCCGTGCGTGCGCTGCCGCCCCGGCCGCCAGCACCAGCCCTCCCTGCTGATGCTGGCATCGCCACCAGCAGCATGTCAGACTCAGAGTCGGATGGCATGGCAGTCAACTACCAGCTGTCAGATTCAGTGTATGTGTCGAGCTCTGCCGCCTCTCAGGTCGTTGGTGGTGCCGGCACCAGCACCATGTCTCAGGTATGTCCAGCCAGCGTCTGCTTGATGCTGTAAGCGTTCTTGTGCTCTCGTTTGCTCGCGTGCGCTTGCTTGCTGTGCACCCACCGCGCTTGACCACTTCAAGTGTACATACAGAGTACCAGATACGAGCTGTGTGCCAGATGCTTGCTTGCTAAGCGCCGGCCTGTGAACCGCCATGTATCTGCTTCCTGCTCGTATCGCGCCCACCTGTGCTGTGTGCACCGCTCATGGGCTGCGCTGAACACTGTATGCATCGCCGGGTGTGCATGCAATGGTGCCAGGTGCTGGACTCTTTCAAGGCCCTGCCTAAGCCCGAGTACACCTCACTCCGTGAGGCGCACACGCCCACCCTTGTACTGCTGCACGCCGCGGTAGTGCTCGCCATGGAGACGAAGGTCACAGCATGGTGGGTGTGACTCTGGGCGGGCCATCAGTGTGACCTCATTCCTGTGCTGAATGCATCCATGTAAACGTACTCCTGTATGTGAGCGCCTGTGGCAACGCCTGTGGCATCGCCTGTGACACTACCACTCTTGTTTGGCACGGCCTGTGACACTACCAAGGCGCCGCTGACGAGGTTTTGGATTTGCGCCTGCAGGCAAGCCGTGTACATGCCCGAGTTGTCCAAGCTGTATGCAGCAGCTGAGAAGGACGCGCCCCTACTGCTGCAGGATATGATGGGGCAGGCTGAGCTGCGACCGCTTGCCGAGTTCTGTGCGCGACGCAGCACGGACCAGGTGCGTAGCACATCCTCTTTCAGAGGACCATTGATGATAAACACGCGGCATACCTTCAGTTTCTCAGGAGAATAGGATGGTGCAATAGAGCAGAGTACGGTAGTTGAGGAGCAAGCCATTTGGATACTAGACATGCACAGGTGCAGCGATTTGCACCACAACGATGCATAAGCTGCACCTGAAGCGTTGTGGATGTGCACGAGGTTTGACGAGGTATGAATTTATCATAGCTGCTGTACCAGCTGGCCCAGCTGCAGATATTTCTTGAAACTGCTGCTGGACCACATACACCTGCAGGTGCTGGCAATCCTGGCCGCATTCACCCAGGACCTCGCAACAACCGCTGCTGCCGCCATGCAGACTGCATCAGACGTGGCGCTCGCTGCCACTGGACCGTTCAGCACCGAGGTGCCCTCTTCACCAACTGCTTCAAGCAATGGCAGCAGCAGCCGCAGCCGCAGCAGCTCCCTCGGTGCTCCTGATATGTACGAGCCCTTGGAACAGATCAAGGCCCGGGTTGGGGCCGAGGCCCTGGTTGACGGCATCGAGGCGTTCAGGGCGTTGTCCTCTGGTCATTATGCGGGTGTGAGAGACCGGCATCCCGCAACCTTTGCTCTGATGACAGGCGCCATTGGGATGAACAGCTCTTTTGGCGTGGCTGCATGGTGCGTGCGTCAGGTCTGCGCGGAGAGCAGCACGTGCAGTCAGTTGACTGGCAATGTAGGCAGGGATGATGTGCTGAGACATACACTAGGAGTATAACAGGAAGCACACCACAGACTGAAAGAGCTGGCCTGAAAGGCAACAGTCTGGGCGCATTTCTAGACATGTTCTGTATACGCCGTGCCTGAGCGAGGGGCAGCTGGTAGGCCTCACGTTCCCACTGCTTGCATGATGCATGCGTGCACAGCCAAGCGTGCTGTCACAACAGGGTGAAGAAGCATGGACGAGATCTCACATCGTGCTTAGTGTTGTGTGCTTTGTGCCTTCCCTTTGTTTCACACAGGCGCGCCATCTACTTGCCCCCGCTGTCTGACTTGCTTGCCGCTGCCAAGGCAGACAGCTCTGGCTTCCTGCAGAGCCTGAGCTCCGAGCCAGGTGAGCAGAGCCGGCTCTTCCACATAAATATATAATATTAACACGGCGTTTCACAGATTCATCTGCTCGCCACAGCCCATCAACTAGAAGTTCCTGAAGACCACAATGTATGTTTCCGACGTTTTGACTGTGTTTGACCAGCCTGGCAGGTGTTTGGCCAGCCCTGTAGCCGCGGTCATGGGTGTGTCCACGTGTGAGCTCGCACTGCTCTTCGGTGGCTGGCTGCCTCATTCATCAGATATGCCTAAGCTTTTGTTCACCTCAACTTCTGACCCACCTGTAAGTTCACTAGATGTGCGTGACAGGTGTGAAGTATTGGACCAACATACCGCTTGTTTGTGATCTGCCTGTCTGTTGCTGCAGCTCTGAAGCCCCTGGCAGAGGTCATGTCAGGCCGGTCCAAGGAACAGATGCTGGTTGCACTGGCGGCTCTGTCTCAGCACCTCTACAAGAACACTCCCAAGAAGTGGGGCAGTGGCAGCAACGGCAACGGCATTGTAAACAGCAACAGCAAGCACTGAGCTGCAGTGGGTGTGGATCTGGCTCTAAGGGACAGCGCTGGGATGGATGTTGGAGCAAGAGTACACATCACAGCACTGGACGCAAGAGCAAGGAGAACGGGAGGCATGAGAGGCGTGGCTGCTTCTAATAGGCTGTTTTGTATTTTCTAGCCTGTGTGCTGGGCCGATGGACGGCTGCAAGGTTTGCTGTGGCTGATCGGCGACCCGCAATGCACAGCCTTGCTGGTTGACTGCCCGGTTTGTTTTCTGTATTGTTTTCATCGTGGAGCCCTGTTTGCTCATTGACTGCTGCACATTCGTGCAAGAGCAGCCAGGGGCAGGGGCAGCAAGGGAAACCCTGCACGCACGTGCGTTCGTTCCATTGTACAAGATTCCAGATACCAATGAGGCCGTGGGCGCCCACGCTTGCTAACACACCATTTGGCAAGTCAGGGGCATGGTGTTGTTGGTTCAAAGGTCCAAAGGCGCCTTCTTTTCCCTTTGTACAGGTTGCAAGTGGTTTGCAGATGGCATTAAGTTAGAGCCTATTCATTGCAATGCAAGGAGCATTCCGCTTTTGTTTCATATTACTGCCCCTCAGTGCAAGGGTGCAGATCTGGTGTGTGCAAGGTGAAAATGTTGGACAGGTAAGCCTAAGGCTGAAGAGGGCATGACGAGCGAGCGGGCCAGTCACCGATTTGTGATAGCTGCAGTGCTCAGGGCAGGCATCAGGCCAGGATAGGCAGGCGAGATTGCGGCTGAACCAATTTCCGTTCATATTTGATTGGTTTGATTTGATGGAGAGGCTGGTGGTTGGCGCGGATCGCCCTATGCTGATAATCACACGTTCAACTGATGCGCTGGGCCGTGATGCATGATGCAGGATGTGCCCTGGGATGTGCCTGCTGTTGTAACACTCATCAATGTGCAAGCCTCTTGAAGTGCCACTTCCTTGCAGCCTCTGCTCAAGGGCAGCCATGACAAAGCATGCGAATATGAATGGCGCATGTCACATCTTCTTCTTGTCATACCTGGTGAAGTTGTGCGGTTTTGCCATAGTACAGCCCCAAAGCGCGAGGATTTTCATTGTTTGTACTTCTCCTACATCACGCACACGCATCTGCACTAATTCGTGCTACTGACGTGGCAGGATGCAAGTGCCGCAAGCCGGACGTCAGCAGCTGATGAGCAGGCACGCTATTAGAGCATCAGCTGCTCGCTGGCCCGTAGCTTGGTCCTCTCCACCAACGTGCGTGCGCCTAAAGGGGAGGCTGGCACAGGTGAGTAGCGTTCAAAATCACGGTGTGGCTGAAACTCATCATATTGGAATGCATCTCAGGCCCGGTCGAAAAGGTCACATCTGCAACCCCAGGGTCACATCACAGCAGGGCAAAGTCGATGATAGCATACGCAACCATACGGCTCCTGCAGAATGTGACCGCATCTGTGGCGACCGTATCGTGGGTCACAAATCCGTTGTTCACGCCAGAAGACGCGACGCAACAAGGCTTCGCACAGCAGCAGAAGACAAGCACGCGAGCGGTGGGTGCACGGCCGGACTTTGTGGGCACTTGATAACACATGGCGGGAGATTCCCCACTTGCATGACAGTATGTTTGCATGCCATGCTTGCTGTGTTGCATGCGCCCAGGTGCCAGAGCCCTTGCAGCGGTCATCAAAGGCAGGCGCTGGGCCGGCAGCACAACCACCCCTGCGCGGCGTGTTTGCATGGGTGGTGGCGAGTGCACAGCCGGGCGCAGGGCCCGTGGTGGCACTGGCAGCGGCGATTGCGCAAGGCCTCGTGCTTGCTGGGGTGAGTGCTGCACTGCTGCTGCTGCTGCTGCTGCTGCTGCTGCTGCTGCTGCTGCTCCCGCAGCAGCAGTCGTCGCCCCCGTCTCAGGCATGTATCTACCCAACGTATCTACAACGGTGTTTTTGGCGGGGGCAATATGTTATGGTGGGAAAGGAACGGGCATGTGCTACGCTTGACCTCGACGCGACCCTCCATTGAGGCAGCTCAAATGAGCACCATGGATGAGCACATAACTCCAGCCACCTAGTCGCCACACCTGACATGACAACCCACCCACGTTGATGACGTGACCCCAACCAACCTGTCCTGCACCACAGCTTGAGCTTTCACCAGCCACTATAATAATAACACGGCGTTCACCAGCTTTCACCAGCCACTATGAGCCCTATAATCACGTACTGTACGAGCAGCAAGGCCTCACCTGACCCTAGTACTTCCTGTGCTGTTGCATGTCTTCATGTTTACCAACACATTGACCTGTCATCGTATACATGCCTCCTCCCACAGGCGGCTCTTGCAGGTGTCTTGATGAGGCCATTCACTTTGAAGGCCGCTGCTGGTGGCGCCACAGCTGCCCCCAGCCCTTACACCAAGTACGACGGCATCAGCCAGTTCTTCATTGCCCTGGGTGCCCTGGGGCGTGCAGCGCAGGCGGAGCAGTGGGGCACTACACCTCCTGCTGACCCCCTGCGTGCGCTTATCGCGCGCTTGCACCCCCAAGACCTCGCACGTGTCGTTGCCTCACGGCAGGCACCATCTGCCATTGCCACTACTCCCAAGCCTCCCTCCCGGCTGGACAAGTACTTCCCTTCAACCTCAGCAGCTCTAATGGCAGCAGTGCCACCAGCTGGCATGGCCGGCAGCGGCCTAGCGCGCAAGGCTAAGCTAACCACACGCCCAGCTGCAGCCCCTGCAGCTCCTGCAGCTCCTGCAGCCTTCACAAATGCCAACACTCCCTCCTCACCCTCAGCTACCCTCCAGCTCCAGGGCCAAGTCAGCACTGCGGGCCAGGAGCTGGCCAGCTTTATCGGCCTCCTGCTCTCCTGGGTGGCCAGCTTGTTTGGAGGTGCCTTCCGTGCAGCCCAGCAAGCCGCAGCCACAGCTGCTGAGCACTCAGCTGCTGCTGCCGCTGCCGCCACTGCGGCTGCACAGGCAGCGGCTGTGCAGGCGGCCACCTCCCGGGCAGCCAGCCGCCAGCAGCACGCAGCACAGCAGCCGGGGCCTATCCCTAGCTCTGGCACGGTAGGAGAGGCGGTATCCATACTCTCTGCCATTGTGCATGCTGCCCCTCAGATCCAGCCCAGCAAGGCTGCTACCACCTCTGCAAATGGGGCACCTGCCAAGGCGGCTCCGCCCCCAGTGCCTGTGCAGCCAGCAGGTCACGATGGGGCACGTGTGATGGCCAAGGCCAGAGCTACGCTTGAGGCCGCTGCTGCAGCAGCCAAGCGGCTCGCGACTCGCTTCTCGTCCAGTGATCCATCTTCGTCTGAGCCGTTTGCGCAGCTGGTGGCCAGCACTGAGCCCGAGTTACTGGCAGGGGGCCTGCTGGCGTACCGGTGCGTACTGTATGCACCACGTCATGCGATTTGGGACGCAGGCAGGCTGGCGCTCAGGGCTGTCATGCAGGTAGATGGATGGGCAGTGCATGGATGGCTGCACACGCACACAGTTGCGGCAATGGAGCGTGTGTGTGATGCTGCTCATGCCCAGCGTGCGCGTGTGGGGGCGTGCTGGGGTGTGGCAGCGGTGGTGGTGTAGGAGAGACAGAGAGAGAGTGTGTGTGTGTGGATGGGTGGTGAGCAGCACCAAAGGCGCGAGTACAACACTGCCTTACTGATGCTGGTGGTTCTTGTGCTTGCAACACAGGGCGCTGTCTGAGCTCCGTTACCAGGCGCTGCGTCAAAAGCACGGCGCAATCTTCACCTTGATGTATGCGGCGAACAAGGCGGGGGAAGAGGTCCGGGAGTACCCATGGTGTGAGGCGGCCGCTTACGAGATATCACACATCAGCGCTTGCAACACAGGGCTGGGAGGGCGCCTGCGTGTGGGCAGCGGCTGGGTGTTGACCAGGGACCGACCAGGGACTGTTGTATTATACATATAATATACATGTTGTATTGCTTGTGGCATAACTGTCTCACGGGGCGGGGCGACTAAACATGCTCACGTTTCATGCGTTGGGGCTGTGGCATACCTGCACAGGCGCGCGATGTACTTGCCTGGCTTGGCCCAAGTCATGGCAGCGGCCAAGCGTGGGATGCCTGCATTGGTGCGTGAGCTGGGGGCACAGGAGGAGCTGCGTCCCCTCAGCAAGATGCTGACTGGCGCGAGTGCAGACCAGGTAAGCTGACTCAGCTTCGACGTGAGTTGACTCAGCTCAGAAGCTGCTAGGCAGTACAGTGTACTGGATGTTGTTGGCATCGTGTATGCTATCAAACACCCCAAACCCCCAGACCCACAGTTAGATCTGCAGCCTGTAGGTGCCAGAGGGTGGCTTGCTGCTTTGTGTGTGTTTGGTGACTGGCGACACGCACTCGTTTGCTTTCTCCAGTTGCCGTGGTTCGTAAACCACGTTGAAGCTGTTATAACACATGGGAATGCAGTGCAGCAGATGAACCTGTGAAACGCCGTGTTATTGATATCATATCAATACTATTTATGCAGTGCTCCGCAGTGCCCCGCCGTTACACAATGTAGAAACACGTGCACGCGCTGTGCCTGGCCACTTGCATTCATCCGATCGAGTGTCCGCTGACCGCGGCGCGTGGTGCATGGCTGCACGCAGGCGCTGGGCACACTGGTGAACCTTGCCCATCACTTCTCCCCGGACCACCATGCAGCAGACCTGCCTGTGTATGTGGTGTATGACCATGTGGCGCCCATGCGCCTGGCGAGTGAGGCAAAGGCGCGCATGGCCCTTGCAGCTGCTGCAGGCTCTGCATGAGCTCAGCATGCACGCATGGGCGCATGCACATGGCAGCGCCCCCCGCATGACATCTGAACAGATGTCAATCTGAACAGACGTCAGGCACTGGTGACCTATGAGCCTATGAGGCGATGGTGAACAACTGAAAGCGTGGTGACCTTAACGCCTTCCAGGCGCGTATATAGTCTACGTGTCTACATACTGCAGACTGGGCTGGATTGGGAGAGGCGCGGGGAACAGCTGGAGTGCAAAGCGCGCATTTGTGTGCGCCCCTGCTGTTCCCGCTGCTTGCCACTGTACTAACTGCTCCCAAACAAAACCCCCAGCCTACACACGGTGCTGCTGCTAGTGTTTTATTATTCTTGGCGCATTGATTACTGTGGCGCCTCCAGTTTGCATACTAAATTGTTGCAGGCACAGCAGGATGGTGTGGGGGTTGAGCTGAGCATTGTGGCCCTGCCGGCCTATGGCCCTTGGCCGTACTTGCACCTGGGTCCTGCTTGTGTACTGCCGAGTCTGACGTGCATGGCCTTGATTGCCACCCACCTTGTAATTGATGATTATGTCCCGCAGGCAGCTTGGCTTTGACGCACAACACACTTCTGTGCGCTTGTGCATGGATTTCATTGAGAGTTGGATGTAATGCGGTTTCACATCGATGTTGGCATGGCACTGCAGCCAGCATGCACATCGCCACCGAGCAAGCAGCACCGTTGGTGAAACGCATCAGGGCAGGCTCCAGGGGTAGTGGGTGCAACACAGACAGGACAGGTCCTGTGTTTTCTCCGGCGTTTTGTCAGTGAGGCAGCAACGCCAGGGCGGAATTGACCATGGCCTCTGGCCCACGTTCCCCAACGGCCCCATGGTACGCACATCTGCGGTGACTTCGCGCCCGGACCCAACCGTGCCATAGGCGCTGGGCCGCTGTCCGCGGCTAATACGAGCACGCACGGGGTGCACAACCATATGGTCCGCCGTGCCTGCAAGCAGCGCTGCTGACCGTGCGTGCGGCATCACCCATCTGACATCTCGTCTGCGTCGCCAAGCATGGCAGCAGGTGCTGCAGCCAGCATGCATCCCTCGCCTTCAATTCTTCCACCACGCACCATGATGTTGTGCATCCGGGACTGATGCATCAGTCCCGGATGCACCCATATGGGCGTGATGGCAGCACACACCGTGTCACGAGCCCCTCAGCCTGATTCCTGGATTGCTCACTGGCATGGCACAGCTGTGCAATCTTCAATGGCTGTGATACACGCATCCTGAGCCCAAGCCGTTGCAACCTGTGGGTGTCAGCTTACATTGTGCAGCAGCCAGACATACACGTAGCATGTAAGATTGGACTGATCAAGGAATGGGCACGCGTTTCACATTCAACATCCGCGTTGCACATGCCCCACCCACATCATCGTTCATGTCCAGTACATTTGATTCAAGGGTTTCAGCAACTGCGCGCATCAGACTGATCAATCGTACGTATAGCTACGCAAGCTGGTGGAATCTTGAGACAGTCCATGCTGTAGTCTTGCTCATCAAGAGCTTAGGGTCCAGGAGTATGGCGACACTGAACAGTGTGCAAAGATCAGCAAAATGTCGTGTGCGAGGCTTGGGCGTACATCACGGGCAGCTACTGCCCAGCCAGGTTCCATCTTTCAGAGCAGCTTTGCTCTGCAAGGCTGCAGTCGCTGAGGTAAATGCATTGCGCGATTTATTGCTGGATCCTTGTGTGCTATGCCGAAAGGCAGCATGCTGTACCGAGCCCATTCCTACCACATAACCCGACCAGCCGTTCGAGTCAAATGGCTCCATCATAATTACTGTGCGTTGCTATAGATCGCCGCCGCGCCCATCGCATCTAATGCAACCAGCAATCCTGAGGGAAGGGCTGTGGACCCCCAGCGACACCAGGTGCGTATCCTCGCCCATATGCCCTCGCTTAAACCTAGACAGCCGGCTCTCCAAGAAACCGGCCTTACCTGCACGCCTTGCAAACTGCATGAAGTGTGTTTGTGTGCCATGTCAGCATGCGCTCATGTGCTCATGCAGCTGTCATAAGACACCCATCCACAGGCCCCTGCACCCAGCTGCATGGTGCTGCTTCCGTTACCCTGCGCGTGCCCTATGCAGGCTGCCGCCCCTGTACAGCCTTCGGTACCTCTGAAGGCACAGCCAAATAATGACACCAGCGCCACGCCAGGCATTGTGTCGCTGGCTGTGAGCTTACTACAGGGCCTGGTACTTATTGGGGTGAGTGGAAACAAAAGATTACAAACAAGACATTGACGGAAGGCTCCTGTATGCAGCTGCAGGCACACTGACCACAACAACACCCCCGTCCCGAATGCCTGCCTGGCTGCTTGGTCGAAGTACCATACGCCAGTGTTGGCACACACACACATGCGCATGTGTACAGACGTACACACATCACTCGAGCCTGCGCAGCATGGCCTGATGTTTAATGCTCAGGCTCGTGGCACGCCCCTGTTCTGCAGGCTGCGATCGGGCAAGTGCTGGTGCAGCCCTTCAGACGCAGCACTGACCAGGGGGGCGCCATCCAACTGGGTGGGCTGGCTCATTTCTTCGCAACACTACGTGCGGTGGGCGAAGCAGCCCAGCAGGAGGAATGGAGGGAGATCCCTGCTGCGGACCCCCTGCGCAGCCTGCTCTCACGCAAGCAATGGAGCACCAACGGCAGGAGCAGCAGCAGCAGCAGCAGTGGCAGCAGCAGCGCAGCCGACAGCAGCAGGCCTGCGTCGGCTGCGAGCACCAGCAAGGGTGCAGCTTCCGTGGGGACGACCCTGTCAGCTGTTGGGTCAGTCGCAGCCGCTGTCGCGGTCCCCATGGCATTGCTGGTGTCTAGTGTGTGGGGTGCCCTGGGCTTTGTCATGACTCTGCTCGGACAGCTGCTCACTACTGCACCACCCAGTGCTGTTGCTGCTAAGGCGGGCAAGACCGGACAGGCTGCTGTCCCACTGCCTTTGGTCGGCCTCCCACTGAGTGCTTCTGCTGCTGCTGCCCCTTCCACCCCGCCCCCTCCACCCTCTGTCGGTCGTGTGTGCCCGACCGGCCAAGCCAAAGCTGATGCCACTTTTGCTGAGCTGACCAAGCCTGCCAACCCTGCAGCGCTGCAGCCCGGCTTCAAGCCAACTGTGCAGCTGCCACCCCCACCCCCAGGTGCCTCCGGTCAGGCAGCAGTCGATGCTGCCTTTGCTGCCCTCACAAAGCCCACCAACCCAGCTGCCCTCAAGCCAGGCTTCACGCCGTCTGTGAAGCTCCCGCCACCTCCGCCCGGTGTCAGCGGCCAGGCAGCAGTTGATGCGCAGTTTGCTGCCCTGGTGATGCCTTCACACCTGGCACCTGCCCCGGTGGCGGCTCAGGTGCCAGCTGCTGCTTCCACTGCTGCCACAGCTGCTGCTACTGCCCACCCGGCTGCCAAGTCCAGCCCCACAGCCAGTGTGGCCATGGCTGCTGCTGCACGTGCTGCTCAGCCTGCAGGTACCACCACTGTGGGCGTACCCTCAGTGCCTGTGGTAGATGCAACTGCACTGGCCCCTGCTGCCATCACCACCACCGTGCCTTCCCGCATGATTGAGCCGCTGATCATCGTGGCTGGGGGTGGGCAGCCGCAGCAGGTAGCAGCAGCTGTGGGTGCATTCAGGGCCCTGGATGCGCCTGACTACCAAGCTCTGAGGGACACTCATGAGCCCACCTTTGTGCTGCTGACAGCCTCGCTGCAGCTCGGCACGGCCTTTGGCGTGCCTGCCTACCGTACCATGTACCTTCCACGCCTGTCCCAGATGCACGCGGCTGCCAAGTCAGATGTGCCAAAGCTGCTTCAGGACCTGCAGGCCATCACAGACCTGCGCCCCCTTGCAGAGCTGCTGGCACACCGCCCAGCTGATCAGGCGCTCGCTGCGCTGGCAGCACTGACGCACCTTGTGCACTCTCCTGAGTCCCAAAAGGCGGCTGCAGGCCTTTAATGGAGCGGTTCCCGTGCAGAGCGAACATGGCCTGAATGCGCACACAGCATAGCCTGGATGGCACGGCTTGATTGGGCCGTGTGCACGGCCTAGTTAGGCATCAGCCACTGCTGCAGGCTGTACGTGACGCCCATGGTGGCAAGCATGCAGGAGATCAAGCTCTGCTGGCTGGGCAGCCTGCTTGTGTAGTCAGTTGTAGGGGCGCGCTCGTGACAGCGCAGGGCTGATACCGGCTGTGTGCCTTCTCATGCTTTTGCGAGGAGCCACGGCCCAGGAGAGTAACCTCAGTGTTCTTTGCACAGCCAGCCTGTGCATGGACTGGCAGCAAGGACGGTCCTGGTGTTTGTGCAGGCAAGGCTGTGAGGTCACGCCGGCTACAGGAAAGTTTTGAGCGTGTGTATCGATGTACCTCAGTACAGCCGACCTACCTTAGCCACACCTCAGGTGTAGGTGAGTACATGAGAGGAGGAAGGGAGAGAGAGTGAGAGTCGTGATTGTGATCCGTGTCGCTTCATGTTGATGCAAAAGGTGCAGCAGTTTGGTTGCAAGCGTATAATCGCCATGAGAAGGGAGCCCCATGGTGCACCCATCAAGTGGTGTTGGTCCTTTGTTGTTCTGAATACGCAATAGTGCCTTATGAACCATGCAGGAGGCGGTGGGGGTTAAGGTATTATGGCCAGCATGCGCACTGGGCACACTGCTGCGTGCTGGTCTGCGCGACACCATAAATGCTTATAACTGCAAGGGATTCGAAAAGAGCGGGGTTGCATGGGGGGCTGTGTGAGGTGGGGAGGGAGGGAAGGGGGCATGGTGCAAAGGTGAAAGCAAGATGAGGCAAGTCTGGGATGGTTTGGGTAGGTGGGGGCTGGAGGGCGGTGGGTGGGTGGGTGGTGATGGGTGGCGGCGGTGGTGGGAGGGTGCGGGGCAAGTGTTGGGTGGTGGATGGGGCGGTGTGAAGGGGTATATGGAGGCAAGGTGCTTGTGGAGGCGAAGTGGCCTGCTGCAGGTTGCAGCAGTATGTTTGTTCTGTGCGTTCCTCTTGGTGGTGCATCCCCGAGTGCTGGTTGCCTGTGGCAAGGTTTTGTGCGAGCGAGTGGTGCAGGCCACCTGATGCCATGTCCGCTGGCTGAATGCGCAGAGAAGAGAGGACTCAGAGTCCCTGCAGGTAAAAACTCGTGCTGCTGACTTTGTGTGGCCAGCCAAGCCTTGCGCAAGTTCTGCATGTAGACGCTTTCTAGCTGGTTGGACTTTGGGGATGTTTGGATCGCCAGTGAGCGCAGGGAACTGAAACATGCTGTGTTCATGTTACATGGCTTGGACCTGACACGTTGGGCCAAGTGCACTGCATCTTGTTACAGGTGAGAAAGACACCTTTGACTCGCTTCAGGTTGCAGGCACCACCAGGCACAGCCAGACACCACCAGGCCAGCATCATCTCCTGCCCACACATTTAAATGATTCAGCCGACCTCTGATCCATATGGCCTTGTTGGCCCCTCCTTCAGCCCCAATTGCAGTCTGCTGTCAAGTTAGAAACCTACACATGTCCGCGTCACTTCCATCCAGCCTCTCCATCTCCCTCCATTCCACCTGCGATTGCCTTCGCTCGATGGTTGTGTTGTGCACACTGCCCCTGGGCGGTGGTTGTGCATTCCTCCTGCCGTTACCTACCATCCCTCGGCCTGTCCTGCTCTTGCCCTGGACTCGGTGCTCTTCATCCTCCCCTCCCTCGAGTCCTCCAAAACCACATGCCTGTCCAGCCTACACACCTGCCATGCCTGACTGCCATCTCCGTGCGCCAATCGAATGCCTGAGCATGCGTCAAGCTAGGTCAGTGTCCACAGGACCACAAAGAGATGCACCTCAGAGTGACCATTGCCTGATCAAAAAGGACTCCCTACGTTTCAAGAAGGACTCCCTACGTTGCGAGATGCTGAGCAGCAAGTGAAATGTTCGTCGGCTGCGGCCACCTGCATCCTGCCTGTACCAATTACACGCTCCCTCCAATCCGCACACAGCACCCCTCCTGCACAGAACCCTCCCTGCACAGGCCTGTCTGCTGCCAATGCTGTCTACAATGGCGCCCTGACCCTCGCATAGCCACGCACGCCCCCCTCACAAAGGGTTTGCAGCTCCGCAGCAGACATGGCCATGCCTAGCTGCCGCACACACCAAAACCGCAGCCATGACACCAAACAAGAAAGGGAACTGGAATTCACCGCCCACGAGCCTGTGAGATGTGCAAAGAAACAAAGAAATGGACGAAATGGGTGTGCACCGAGCCGCCTGTCTGTCCAACCCATCAGCCTTTGTATACCTGATGTGGGGACCAACCTGTACAACTACAGGGTTGCACAATGATGCAATGTTGTGCCGCCACAACGAATGTGAATTGTGTTCTCCATGCCCCCACCTCAACGGCAGACTGCATGCCGTTTTGTACTGATCAGCCATGCACCAGTTCAGCAGCAACTGAAGGGCTTCGCCTCGCTTCCTTCACCAACATCGTCAACACAGCGCTCCTTGTTCCGTCCTTCCATCGTCTGTGGGCTTTAGAAATGACCCACCATCACAGCCGGCCCCACAGCTTCCACTCTTCTCTGCTGCACCTGGCTCAGATATGCCAGCAGCTAGCCACCACCCAGCATGGTCACGCGTTGGTGCCCTGGCTGCTGTGGTTTCAAGTGCTGCGGCTTTGCACCTATGTATCACACTAACCACACCTCCCCCAAGCTAGCTACATTCCTCTGAGGGCCGGGGCCCACACACCCACAACATGGTGCGCTGCACACAGCAGCTGATGTCCCCGACCCTGTAACTTTCCAGGGGTGGACAACGTCTCAGCGCCTGGATGACAGCTTGCTTGTATACATACAGGCCCAAGCATGCACACAATCGCTGATCTTCCATCAGTCAACATGAGCACAAGCAACCGCCTTGTGACACCAGCCGCTGCCCAATTGAACAGGATCTCACAACTGGCTGGGGACCCTCTGCTGCTGACATCATGTGCTGAAAAGTGAAAGCCCCTCACGCCTGGGCAGCTATCCCTTCCAGGACCTGCGCCATGCTGACTTGGGCAGCCCCTCCATCAGCGTCCAGAGCAAAGGCAGGCTGCTCGCCCACGGGTGCATGCACCAGTTGTGTCAGGGCCACGAGCGTTGCCAGCGCCTGCGTGCGCACATGGGGGTTTGCCACATTCCATGTTGGAGCGGACATGTACAGAGGAGCAGGTTAGTGCGGTGGCAAAATGCAGGCGTGACCATTCAAGGTGTGACCGTTCTTCCAACGTGTGACCATTCTTAAAGGTGTGACCATCCAAGGTGTGACCATGCGGGAGTGATGTTGTCCTGTAGCCCCTCTCAAGCCGCCCCCTTGGCACCCACCTCATCAGTTGGGCGGCCAGCCAGCAGTTTGTACAGCGGCCGCAGGTCTGTGAAGGCCTGCAGATCCTGGAGCAGCTTGGGCACATCTGACTTGGCAGCCGTATGCAGCTCATACAAGCGGGGCAGGTACATCACTCGCCTGTGACGCGTTGCGGCATTTGTGGGGTGTTTATCGTCGCGTTCCGTGGTCATTCAGGTGCAGTATACGGTGAGGAGCATGCAGGCGGCTGTGCATCAGATTACAATGTGATCATAAGCAGCATTAGAGCGTTGGGGAAGGAAGCATGCGCTGCTCAACACAGCTGCGTGGCTCTGGTACGTGCAGCCAGAGTTTAGGGTTTAGGGTTTAGAGTTTAGGGTTAAGGGTCAGTGCCTGACCATAGAGACATCGCGTGACCACACATCCCCAGATATGGTTCAACGCCTCCAGGCACAAGCCCAGATCAAGCACCGCGCACTGCATGGGAGGGGCCATGTGAAGGCATTTGGATATATATATATATATAACACATATATATATATAACACATATAATATATATATCCTCATATATATATATCATTGCATCCAACTCACCAGGCAGGCGCACCGTAGCCTGCAGCCATCATCACCGCAGATGCCATCAGCCCAAAGGTTGGCTCATGTGCGTCTCTCAAAGCCTGGAAGTCCGCTCCACCCAAGGCCTTGAAGGCAGCCACACCAGCAGCCACCGCCTGCGGGTGCGCGCTGTTGGCGAGCTGCACTAGCGGCTCGTGCACATCTGGGTTGCTGACTGACATGAACATGGGAACTGAAGGTGTTGGACGAGGGAGCGGCTCACCGGAGCCCCACCGCCCCCGCACAACTGGCTCCCGTCTGCTGCCTACACGCTTGGCAGCCGCCGCCGCAGTGGCTGCAGCAGCAGCAGCATGCCTGGCCTGAGCTGCGGCCGTGGCAGCCTGTGTGGCCTGTGCTTTCACAGCTGCAGTGACCGAGGCGGGGGAGGGCTTGGCACGTGCCAGGTGGCGGCTGCGGCCAGAGGCAGCCTTGGCAGCTGCGATCTCTGCAGCTTCTACTGTCGCAGCCACAGCCTGCGTGTGAGCCGAAGGCATCGCCAGGGCAGCAAACTGGGCATCAACTGCTGCCTGACCAGATGCACCCGGGGATGGAGGTGGCGGCTGCACAGTTGGCTTGAATCCGGGCTTGAGGGCATCCCGGTTGATGGGCTGTGTGAGCAGAGCAAACGTTGCATCCACTGCGGCCTGGCCGCCGACACCGGGGGGTGGAGGTGGCAGCTGCACGGTTGGCTTAAAGCCGGGCTGCAGTGCTGCAGGGTTAGCAGGCTTGGTCAGCTCAGCAAACTTAGCATCGGCCTTGGCCTGGGCGGCCGGGCACACGCGGCCAACAGATGATGGGAGAGGGGGCATGGGTGCGGCCTTTCTCTGCAGCCCTGATAGAGTCAGCTGTGGCAGTGTTGGCTTGGGTATAGCTGCTAGGGCCTTGATTGTGCTAGACAGCCAGGCCTTGGCAACCCCTACACTGCTTGAAAGACCGCTCCCCTTGGGAACTGCCGCGGCTGCCGGAGCGGCCATGATGGGCCCAGTCGCAGTGACTGCTGCTGGTGCTGCCGCGATGGTGCTGGGTGTAGCGGCTGCTGCTGTTGGTGTGGGCGTGATTGTGCTGGGTGTTGCTTCTGCAGCAGCCGGAGGCACAGCATGTGCTGGCACAACAGGAGCTGGAGGCACAGCAGCAGCTGGCGACACAGCGGCAGCCGCGGTTGCAGTACCAGCGGCAGCTGACGACGCACGAGCAGCAGCCTTTGAAAGCGCCGCCGCGGCCGCCGCCACTGCCGCCACCACCCTGCCCAGTATACTTTGAAGAGGGCTGGTGCTGGTTGCAGTGGCTGTGGTGGTGCTAAGGGCCGGAGAGCGCTGCTTCAAGCGGGTGCAGGTGGCACCAGATGACTGGCTGCCACTGCTGATCCTTTGCTTGTGCGAGAGCAGGCTGCGCAAGGGGTCACAGCTTGGCACAGACGCCCACTCCGATGTGGTTGCGGCTGCAGCTGCTGTGCTGAGGGCATGCAGGGCAGCTGCCATGCCATCATACTTTGAAGGCTGGCATGAGGGTGCAGTTAATACCTTGGCCAACATTACCTGTGCATGCAGCGTGTTGGGACATCCACCAAGGAATGTACTTCAGGCAAGTGGCATACCCAAATGTATAGACACAAGGGTGAGTGCAGTGAGGAGACCAGGCCTGAACCAACAGTTGTTTAAGCGGCAGTCTGTGCTTGCAGCAAGGAAGGGGAGTAACATCAGTCAGCAAGGCCATCATCAGCTCATAACAAAGGCCGCCTGTGGCCTGTGGCCTGTTCATCTTCAAACTCTTTATGGATGGCCTGCAGCAGCACAGTCTGACTGTGCAAAGCAGTGTAATGATGACAATGGTGTATTGCTGTAGTGCTGTAGTGCAGCCACTCACCCCTGAGAGGATTACTCCAGTACCCAGGCTGGCTGCCAGGCTGATGGCAGGTCCAGCGGCAGCCATATTGCTGGCAGCCCATGCAAAAGCCCCACGCAGCACGATGTCTTTCCGTGGCTGGTGTGAAGCACTAGGTGGGTTCCTGGGCAGCATGGCAGCAGCAGCAGCCGTGGCTACGGCGGCCGCTGCCGGGGCCGCAAGCCGCATCCCTGCGGCCGGCACTGTGATGTGTGTGGCATCATGCTGCATGGCGTGAGACAGGGGCCGCGGCTCCTGCTCAAGCTGAGAACTTGCTCCATCCCCAAGCAGGTGATTGGTCTGCTGGATCTCCTTGCCGACCTGTGGCTGGGTGACCTGAGGAGCCGCATGAGCTGGCGTGGCAGGAGGCGCGTGCAATGCACTGGGGCTGCTGCTGGCCGTGCTTAGGTGGCCTGAGGTAGAGGCTTGAGGGGAGGAGGACGAGGAGGAGAAGGGAGAGGACAGAGCCTCAAAGTGTTTGACCAGGTTGCGCACGCGCGCCATCGCACTGGTGCGGTTGCCATCCTGCATCGTGCAAGTTGGCACCAGCAGGACGCAACCGGCATCAAGCGCATGCACACATTCCAAGCCCCGCCTGCACACCGCAGCGCACCTGCACTGATGAGCCGGCATGCTCCCTGCCCAGCATGCATGCAGCTCGGGTCTGTGCATTATAAGCTGTGCACTTCAGATCTGCCAAAACCAGAATACACCTATGGGTGTCCAGACTGTCCTCCCTTGTCGCCACTAGTTACGTACCTTCTTTTCCTCGCTTTTCGCTTCATGGCGCGTCTCAGCAATGGTTTCGACCACCTGACAGCAGGGGGTGATGGATAGGGTTCATCATCCAGAGTTCGGCTTCAAGCAGCGCGCAGTGGGGAGGCATCAGCAAATGCCCACGCCCGCAGCACGCAAGCACCCATCGGCACAAGGGGCCCAGGACCCGCGTGGTCACAGCACACCAGCTGCGCTGACAGAGGCTTCAAGATCCATCTGATACTGGTGATAATGTGCGACTAATGCACGTAGCATTCTTTTTCTGTAGGAGGTTTAGAAGGTCCAGATCGCCAGTTTCGCCACGTAGTACGCACCTTTGCAGGCGCCAAGCTCATTCGAAGTGTTGGGATGCCCCGGTTGCTCGCATGTGTGCAGCGCCCTTTGCTTGTGAAGGTCGTGCCCGAGGGCTGCTCAAATGATTTCACGCTGGGCGTAGTGCAGCTACGCAGCTTAGTAAGCATCTTTGCGCCTGACGGACTTGCAGTGCCAAGGGCTCTAGAAAGGGTGCTGCCAACTGCGGCTTCTCCAGTGGATCGCAGCGGGTCCACTGGGCAGTTTGTGCGGATCCGTGCGTGCGCATAATGTAAGGAGAGGCGCAGAGCAAAAGTCATAGTAAACCTATGGTACTGCCCAGCTGTATCGCCGCCATGCGTGGACCAGCATGGTTGCTTTGCTCTGCAGCAACAACAACTGCGTGCGTGGTAGACGCACTGTGGGCTTGGAGCTGATCAGCGGCTGTAGGCAGCAGCAGCGCTCGAGAGCCACCTGCCATCACATGGGGGAGGCTGTGCTATGCCATGCTGCAACGTTGTCTTTCACAGCACAGCACATGTTTGAGCAAGGGTGGCATGTGGTGCGCGCCGCTGTACAGTGTGCTTGTGCTCTGGGCACTGTTGCCGCTCTGCTACAGCGCTGCAGACGTGCAGAGTATGTGCCAGCATTCTGCTGGCAGACTGTGGGCGCATGAGGCCCAGTGCGCACTGCATCACCCCCGAGCGGCGGTCCATGCTTTGCTATCATTGGCACATTCGGCTCCAGCGCACTCCCTCTTGTTAGCCTCTGGGATTACAGCGTATATAGATAGTCGCTGCAACCGATTCCCTGATCAGCATGGTTCACAGAGCCATGGCGATAAGCTCCAAGCTGTGCTGTTGCATGACCCTGCCTCCCTTCTTAATGTTCTTATGCATGAAACCCACTGGTAACAGCCCGCACAGCGAGCCAATACAATACAGTGGTCCGGTTTCACCACACGCCACGGCATTCACTGGCCTGCACTTGGCTTCACATATGACTGTGTCGACGTACAGTCAAAGATACTGCTGCTTGGACGCATGCCTCTCTTGAGTATGGAAATCCATCAGGGTTGTGCAGAGGGACCTGAGGGGCCCCGGCTGTGTGTAGCCCCACAGCTTACTCTTCAACTTGAAGGGTCACAGATACTTGAATTATCTGTGACCATTGCCTCACGGATCAGTCATCGAGGTGCATCGTTCATCTAGCAGGTCGCATTCATTAGGGCATACTGCCGGTGGTACTGTCTGGTTCGCGGTTGTTGTACCGCCTCAGCTAATCGTACAGCAGTCCTGGTTGGGGATGTATGCTGCACCTGGCAGCTGCCCGGGCTTTACGTACTGCTTGTGTGTCCTGTCCGCATGCTCGAGATCCCTGTGGCAGGCAGTACACAGCAATACACCAGCACGTGATCCGGCAGTACAGGGTGATGTGCGGATGCGTACTGGGTAACGGAGATACCAGCAGCGCTGATGGCAGGGGCAGCAGCTGCTTGCAAGGGCAGAGGCGGAGTGAGGCACCCAAGGGCATGCACAGCATGCGTGCCGGCATGCATAACGGCAGGCTGCAGTGGCGTGGGTCGCAGGTGGTTGTGCATGCGTAGCAGCCACAGCCGGTTATGATCAGCCCTCTTACGCCCTCGACCCTTAGCTGTAGCTACACCCTGAACAAGGGCTTGAGCCGTACCTTAGTGCCTTTGGATCTGCCAGCATCTCTCGCAACCCAGTGGCCAGCACAGCCATGGAAGGCCGCTGTGCAGGGTCCTGCAGCCGCCACCATGTGAGCGCAGTGGGATAAGCCAATGAGGGCGTGCATGCATGCAGCATGTATGTCTCATACTGTGACAGTCATGTTCTCATGCACACAACAGATGCTGTGTGCAATACACATGTTCTCATCCAGGCATTCTAGTATACAGTCTACGTAGTATGGGTGCAATTAACACTGCGTGTGGCAGTCAAGATCTCATGCATGCAGTCTGTAAAGCATCTAGCCTATGGGAAACATCCCATGTCCAGCCAGCTGATGCAGCCTACACACCCAGTGCAGCTCCAGCCCACTCCACAGCATGTACCTGCTCTCTGATCTGGCCGCTTATCCCGTGTCTCTTATCCTACGTCTCAGCATCTCATCGTGCTGTTCCGACCACGCTGCTCTCGTTCCCCGTTGTATTCAACTGCTATGATCCTGCCTAGTTCTCTTATCAGCTATCACGATGCTTGTGCTCACTGCACACCTGTGCCCATGCGGCCCTGATGAGCTCCCTCAGCTTGCTGGGCCAATAGTCAGGCAGCTCCTCACGGAAGCCCTGTGGTTCACATACGTGACACATGAATGAGTTACAGCATCAAGGTTTGACATGGCGATTGATATGAGTGTGTGACACAGCAGTACAGGTCATGCGTAATGTGTGGCGGGGTCGCACAGTTGTGGAGCGAGTCATGAGTGCATGAGTGCAGTGGCATCATCCACACGAAGCGTGAGCCGGGATGCTGGGTTGACGAGCTCGCCCGCGGACGCGAGCTAATGGGAAGTGCCTCAAAATGCAGAAGGGTAAGTTGCCCAAAACCAGTACGGGGGCAAAGCCCAGGAAGGAGGGCAGAGCAGACTAGGCAGTGCACTACAGGGAGGCAAGCTTGATACAGCAGGCCCCCGTGCCAGGCAACTGCAGACGGGTAGTGTACTGTATTCAACTGTGTTTCACCGGTATTTCACACTGTACTGCACTGTACTGCACTGTACTTCACACGGCTGTTCAGTAATGCAGCAACGAGGCTACAGGACAGTGCTTCAGTCATGCAGCTATGAGGTCACTCACCCCTGCCACCTTGCGAGCATACGCATGGATCGCGTCTCGCTGCGCTGCAGCAGTGTCCCCCCCAGGCTCCAGTACACACCGCCAGTACAGCTGGTACATGACCTGAGATGTTTGTGTGATCGTCACATGTGATGATGTGTGATCACGTGTGATCAGGCTGTATCGTGTATGGTGGGTTTGTGTTGTTGGGCGTCTGGGCGGCCTCACACGGCAGGTAGGGCGTGGGGGCAGCAGGTGATGCAATGCATCTCTTCTCTGAAGCATTACAATTCTTCGGTATTACATTTCTGCAGCAGTACATTTCTGCAGCAGTGCAGTTCTGCAGCATCGCATTCATGCAGCAGCATAGCCCCGGAGTGACCCATGCGCCGTGCTGGGGGGGGCAAACAACAAGGGCACAGGACGGGGGGCGCAAGCAAGCCGAAGGGCAAGCTGATGGTGGCAGCAGTATGGAGGCAGGAGTGGAAAGCTGGTTGCTGCCACATAGCATACAGTCCAGCGAGCCGCACAGCATGCAGTGCAGCACGGCCACCCCACCTTTGCAAACGCAAAGACGTCGGTAGCAGGGGTGAGTGGTAGCTGCACCCCTGGGGCACGTGGTGGTGCATGTACCAGCTCAGGAGCTGCATACACAGCCGCCAGGTCCCGGCCTGATACCTTATTGTCCGGCATTGTGGTGGCGAAGCTGCAGGCAGACGACCGCATAATCCAGGAGCAGACAGGCAACGGTTGGCGTGCGCTTGGACAGGACGAGCTTGCAAGCAGGGGCCTGAACCAGCTCGTGGTGATGGCGGTTGCGGTGCCGTTTGCGGTGTAAGGAGCTCACAGCCTCATATACTGCGACCCCGTGTAACGCCACACCGCCCAGCTCCCAGCCACCTAGATCCCACTGATGCTGCCCCTTCTTTTCCTTCCTTTCCTTTCCTTCCTTTCCTTGCCTTCCTTTCTTTCCTTTTCTTCCATTCCCGTGGCTCCCGCTCCCCCCCGGCACACACCTCACTGTCTTCGTCGCTTTCTTTGCCTTTCTGGGCTTTTTAGGCTCAGCATCCTCCCCCTCAGCTGCCGCCTCACTCCACATGCTCAAATCATGTGGCGTGTACAGCTGTGACACCTGTGATTAACGTGGTCAAGCAACCCACCAGCAAGCGAAAGACGCAAGGGCCAGTCAATCGCAGGTAGCCAAACCCTACACACAAGAGCCAGTCAAATGCACGTAGCTGCAGGGCGTGGCACGCCCGGCCGGGGGTGCCTGGAGGTGTGGTTTTCCACCTGGAGAGGCTGGTGGGCAACAACACGCGATCCCCACGCTTCATGCTCATCATTCAACACCCGCATGGCCTGTCACTGGCTCACATCATGCAAGATGACATGCCCCACGCCATGCAGACACGCGCCCACATACCCATGATGTGCCGGCCCGCATGTTTGAGGCGTGCCGCACACAACACTGCAAGCGGGCAAAACCAGTCTGGACTGGCTGTCACTGCCACATGTATGTGGCGTGTATGTAATGTGCTCCCGGGACTCTGGCCACCCAAAAAATTTAAAAACAATTGAAGTCTGAGCCCTGAGCCATCGGCATGAGGCCCCGAGCGTAGAGCTCCGAGACCTTCAGGCCCTGCACAGAGGGACGGGCAACGCACCTGGTCCCGGAGCTCTGCAGCCAGCGCTGTGCGCGACTCCACAGTCCCGGCGTCGATCCCGTTCAGCGCATCCACGTACTCCCAGGGCGAGTGAAAGGAGGCGCGGCTGAAGCCTCCGGTGCCGGCGCCCGGGGGCGCGTTCCGTGAGGTGGAGGGGGTGAAGAGGGCCCTCCATGGCGCGGGCTGCGGCAGGATACACGACACAGAGAGAAAAGACAGTGCAGCGGGGCGCAAACGAGTACATGACGGAGGAGAGAAAGGGCGAGGCAGCGGGGCGTAAGTGAGCACACAATGGAAGACGGAAAAAGGCAGCGGGGGGCAAGTGAGCACATGAAAAGGGAATATGAACGCGCACGTCAGCGGCAGGGACTTTGAGCTTGTCGTCATGTTAGAATAGTAGGTACATGATGCTGAATAGGACCAAATGGTAGAGCCTGTGGCGGACGCTGATCCGCTGCCTAACCGCACGTGCAGCCCATGCATGCAGCCTGACCGTCGTGAAGGCCTTCAATCTTTCTCACTGTCTACATTCAACCAGCCCAAAGGCCTGGTGCAGATCTCCCCCACAGCACCACCAACCCACCCCCCTCTCTCTCTCTCTTCCCCCCACCTGTCCTCATCCCCTCTCCCACCCTCCCTCTCTCCCTCCTCTTCCCCCCTTCCTCATTCCTTTCGCTCTGCCTTGACACCCTCTCACCTCATCCATGTTCCGAAGTACTGAGCCAGCGCGGCCTCCTGTAGAGGTCCAGCTGAATTGGTTGAAGCCCCCAGACGTCGCCGGTGGGCCCGACACCATCATCGCCCTCATGCTGGGGGACACACCAAGCTTAGGGGGCGGGGATGGTGCCACCAGTCCACCTGTGCCAGTGCTGTCAGTGCTGGGCCCTCCCTCGCCCACTGACGCCAGTGCTGAAGCTGCAGCCGCTGCGGTGCCTTCTCGTGCACTGGCGGTGCGGGCGAGACTCATCCGCGCCCCCGCCCCCACGTGCGCGGGTAGCGCCTTGGATGACGCCCCGTTCTGCTCAGGCCCCCCAACGCTGGTGGCCGTGGGGTCAGCAGCTGCGGCCGTGGCAGCCGCCGCACTTGTGACGAGTGCGCCCGGCAGCGGCGGCAGGCCCATGCGCAGTGTGGCGCCGACGCCGTGAGTCCACGAAGCGCGCGCAGCACGCCGCGGCTGCCCTGGCAACCACGGCGCCCGCGGCGTTGTGGCCCCGGCCTGTCACGTGGCGGCAGTACAAGAGGCAGTACAAGTACAGTGTAAGTACAGCGGCACAGAAGTGAAGCACAGTGGCACAGCAGTACTATTTGAAGCGCATGTCATGGTGGAAGCTGGTTCCTTGTGCGCCGCTTGGGCGCAGCAGCCAACCAGAGCTGGTTGGACGTGGCTGAATGTCAATCGTATGTTACTGAATCACAGTGCGGGGGTCAGAGTGTGGATGGCAGCAGACTGGCACTTATATACATAATAAATATATATTTTTTATTATTTATATAGGATATAGTAATAAATATAGGATCTCTGGGGAACAAAGGGGAACAGGGCGGAGGCATGCAGGGAGACGTGCAGGGAGACATGCAAGCAGGCAGGAGAGCAGGTGGGACAACCTGGAAACAAAAACAAAAGCGTCAGGGCAGCTCAGCAGGGCCAGCCCAGACCCACCTCATCCAGCAGTGGTGCCAGTGCATCAATCGAGGTACGACTGAAGCCGCCATCATTCAGCAGCTGCCTCCGCAGCTCATCTGTCGAAGGTACCGCCCCGTTATCTGAGTGAGAATTGGCGCGTGAAAGCCGTGATGCCGTGCCCCCACAGGTCCCGCCCCCCGCCCCGCCCCGCGCCCCGTGCGTCGGCGTACCGCGCGGTGCACCTGTCGTACTGCCACCCCCGGCCTCCACGTCATGCCCCTCATGTGACAGCGAGGACTGACGGGAGTGTCGGTGTTTAGAGCCGGCGCGGCCCAACGCATGGGCGGCCACGCGGCCTGATGAGGACGCAGCACCTCCCCCGTCCGAGCCCGCGCTGCGAGGCACGAGCACGCCCCCGTCCCCCAGGTTGCCGCCCCCGCCCGCCGTGCGGGACCGAGGGTCTTCCTTGATCACGGGCAGGATCATACCTGTGACCCGCATGGTACCCACGTGGTGGAGACAGGTCTTCATGGCCTCCAAGGCAACACGCCACAGAATAGAACACAACAACGTAGAACACTACAGAGCTGCACACCACAGTGCAGCAGCGGCTGACCACTGCAGACCACAGCACAGCGCAAGGCAGCTCATCAACCACGCCGTGCACCAGCCATTATTCCCCACACCGGCCATCGCATGCGCACACCTCGCGCCCCGCATGCCCGCCCCCCTGCATGCCGCATGCCTGCCCGCCCACAACGCTCGCCCGCAACGCCCGCCTGGCAATGCCCGCCCGCAATGCCTGCCCGCAACGCCCGCGCCGCCCCCCCCCCCAACACATACACACACCCAACCCACGTCCGCCCGCTCGCACCTGTCTCCACTGCGGCCGCCATCAGTGCCGCATTGATATCAGCAGACTCCTGCACACTCAGCCCCAGCTCAGCCTGCTCCTTTCCCCCTGTGTGGTTTGAGATGGCGGCCTGCAGGCTAACACGCGAAAAGCGCTGTAGTGTGGCCTGCGTGATGCGCTGGTCCTCCGGGTTGTTGGCCACTGGCCGTGAGGGGGGCGGCGTCCCCTTTAGCCTCATGTACACTCGGCGGTGGGGCTTGAGGTCACCCAGCACCACCTGTGACACACGCAGGTCACACGAGGGTTACCGTGAGTCATCATCAGTTGTACAGAATCTGGTGATAACCTGCGGCAACGGTACAGAGCTTGCAGAAATCTATGGATAGTTATCTGGATATGACATATGAGTTATCAATAACTATAGTTATTAATGACTTGCCTGGTAACTGGTGCATGAGCTCACATCCCAAACCCCCCACAGCACAATCCCACACAGCCCAACCTCCCATAGCCCACATCCCAACCTGTAGCTTAACGTGACGCAGGCGACACCCACTCACGTCGGTCTCATGGACCTCTGGCGTGCAAAAGTAGATATTCTGCGTGCGCACGTCCCCGTGCACGATGCCCTGCTCGTGCAGGTACGCCAGCGCCTCGGCTGCCTGTGATTGACAGAGCGTGGCAGAGCGTGTGTGTGTGTGTTGGTTACATCGTACGCCCATCATGGCGCATAAATGCCTGGTGCGAGACAGGATTAGCAACACTCGTTATAGGCTTGTAGCTTCAAAAACTGTTTGTGTGTGTGCCCCACACTCGTCTCGTAAGCACGTGCCACACATGGCACATGGCACACGTTACTGGGTGACACAGTTCGACGGGTACCAGCGCGGATGGTTTGGTGGTCCACGGGTGGGGGGTGTATACAGCTGCGTATGCATCCCAGCGGCAACATG
>BDCZ01000224.1:17117-48296 GCA_001662365.1 Chlamydomonas applanata | reverse complement strand
CCCCCCCCCCCCCCCACCCCCCCCCTCTCTCTCTCTCTCTCATTCCTCTCCCCGCCAAAAACCAGAAACATTCCAAGACATGAGTATGACAGGAATTACCCAAGGCATAACGCTTGTCACACGGCGTACATGCGTCCCACCGCACCATTTCATGCGCGCTACTGGTGGCTGACGCCACACTCGAGTGCTCGCCATCCCCGGCGCCCTGCTCCCCGCCACTCGACTCGCTCGCACCGTCATCCCCCGCCTTTGGTGGCCCATCGCCACCCCTGCCGGCGGCACCTCCTCCTTGGGGTGCATCTGCGCGTGCGGGTGTGCAGCAAGGCAGCAGCAGACCCCGGTGTGTAAGCTGCTTAGCTTCACCCACCCGACTTGCAGTACCCAAGGGCATCTGCACATGGGTGGGCTCATGTTGTCATGGGGGCAGGTCATCCACATACATCACTTTCACGATACCATATATAGTGCCCCCCCGGCATGCAGCTCGAGGCACATGGCGTGCACATGGTATTGCTGGACGAAAACAGGTACCATATGTGTGTGTGTGTGTTGGGTACATCGTACGCCCATCATGGCGCATAAATGCCTGCCGCGAGACAGGATTAACAACATTTCATTTTACGCGTGTAGCGTCAAAAATTGTTTGTTATTGGTTAATGGCCATTGCGGCCATACATGTAATGAGGTGTATACAAAACTGATACAATACCAGATACACCACATACCAGCCGCCGCCTCATCAGGCAGCTCGGCAGCAAGCGCCTCAATATCAGCACTGGGCGGCACCACAACCGATGACCGCCTCCCTCCACCGCCACCGCCAGAGCGCCCCTCCCCACTAAGACGGCCACCAAGGCGACTACGTGCCGCAGGTGACCCCCGCGCCCCCCGGCCACTGCCGTTGCCATCAAAGCCTCCCAGCTGCATCTCCTCCTCTGGGATGGGGTCCAGGTCCTCTGGTGCCCCGTGTGCAGCTGCCATGTGCTGCTGTGCGTCCAGCTGGTTAGAGACGGTGCGCACCCACGCGCCCACAAACTCTCCACCCCCACGCGCCGCGTTCAGGCTGGCTTCCGCGCCCCCCTCCTCCTCCTCACCCTCGTCCTCATCTTCACCCTTGGCCCCGACAGCACCGTTGCCGCTGCCGCGGTTGCCGCCACGGCCAGCGGCTCCACCGCTGCCACCTGCGTCGCCCTTGAAGCCCTTGCCACCGGCCCTCCTGCCACCAGCGCCCCTATCACCACTGTTGCTGCCCTCCGAGGGGGTCTGTGAGGAGTCATGGCTTCGGTCGTCCCCCTCACGCTGTGCCTGCTGAGGCGGCTTCTCCAGCCCCAAGGCTAGGAAAATGTTGGCGCGCGCGCCCTGCACGGTGTGTCAAAAGGTTTCGGCAGGGGTTTCGGCATGTCAGCGACGGGCTGACAACGACAGCAGCAGCGCCAGCAGCGGCGGCGGCGTCAGCAGCAGTACCAGCACACCACCACCACCACCACCACCACCACTACCACCACCACCATCACCAACAGCAACAATAGCACTAGGGACTCACTGTGAATGTTGTGTCTGGGTGCACGGACACGTGTACGCGGGCCTTGGCGCCCAGGGCCCCTCCCTCGGCAACGCCCTGTGGCACAATGCAAAGTCCAGTCAAATCTGAAGGTGTGACTCACATGTGCCTGCCGTTCTTTGAGGCTGACTGTTGCCATTCCGTCGTCAATCAACAACAACAATGGGCACTGTGCAAGGAAGGATGATCTTATCCATACAAATGTAGCAATCAGTTGGACCCTGATCCTTTCCTGTTATGATAACGGGCTCGGCCACTACCTGCAGCTCATGGGTGCCCTATTCCATAGTGTGGTGTTATTTGTGGTGATTGGGGTGTGTGGGTAGTCAGTGGCCTTGTGTTGGCCTTTGTGAGGCCCTGCTGTAAGCGTGACAGCTCATTCGCACCTGCAGTATGAGCCGCATCGTGCCTCCATCAGGGTGAGGCCCAGTGAACGCAACGGATGGTGACAGCGCACCACGCGCCGCAGCTTTCAGGCCGCCCCTGCGCCGCTTCATGCCCATTAGCTCTTCCCACCCCACACCGGCCTGCGGCACAGCAACAGCGGTGCAAATCCAGGAAGTGGCAGTACAGGTATGAACGGTGCAGCAGCAGTACAGAAACCACATTGCTGTGACAGCAGTACAGCAGCAGTGGTACTGGAGTGGTGTACGTGTGTGGTGGCCACGTCGCACAACCTGCACACTCGGGAGGCGGTGCAGCAGTACAAACACCATGCAGCAGTACAAATGAGCTTGAGCCCTGCAGCACACTAAAGTCACGGACCTGCATATCTAGGAAGCGGTGCAGCGGCTGCTTGAGGAGAGACGCGGGTGGCAGGCCAGTAACCAAAGCCATTGTCGCGTCTGCCCGCCGGATGTGCAGCTTGCTGTCTAGTTCCAGGGCGCCCACCAACAGATCACGCCTCCAGCTGCATGGCACACAATGCCAAAGGGCATACTTCAAATATGCCGTATAGTATCAGGTATTTAGAAATTCTATATATTCAATTGACGTTGTCCTGCAGCTGGTGTTTAGGTAATGTGGGCTCGTTTCATGGCTCTGGATTAGGGTCTGGGGTATTGAATGGGCGGCCTCTAGCAAGCCACCGGCACCCATGCCGCAGATGGGTGGCTCTGCTTGCAAGGGCTCCCCTCCACCCCTGCTCCTCCTCCCCCTGCTCCTCCTCCCCCTGCTTCCTTTTCCTCATCTGACTGGATGCCTCTATCTAATCTCTATCTAATCATCGCATCTAATCATCGATGAAGATGGGTGCAGTTCAGGGGCTTTTAGATGACCTTGCGGCGTGGGGACTACGTAGGTTTATGATAATTGTGCAGGGTTCAGAAGGGGGGCCGTTGAAGGGAGCGACACACACGGTGTTAATTAGGTCTATACGGCACACGTAGTGTATTGATATGTATCAAGTACCTCCAGCCACGGTGGGATCCACATAAAAGAACATAACCTTATGCCCAGCCACGACGTATGCATGCCAGCCGGTGTTCTCACCACGCTCACAGGTTCACCTTGAGCCGCATGGCTGTTCATGGTGCTCACTGCTGACAAAGTACAGAATGACGTGCATGAACATATTCTAAGTTGGAGGGATGTACATATTCTAAGTAAGTTGGATGGATGAACAGTGATACTCACAGGTGCACCTTGAGCAGCATGGCTGTGCCTCCTTGATGGGCGCCTCCAGCCGCCCCCACTGCCCCTGCCCCTGCGCCACCGCCGCCTGCACGCCCCGCATCATCTGACACCTGCTGCTGGGTCTCCGCCTCGTCCTCGGCGGTGTCCAGGAGCATGACTGCAGACTTGGGGGCCAGGTCTGAGTCCACACCGGCCCGCAAGAGTGTGGCGAGCGCGGCGTCCCCACCCAGGGCCTCGGCCTGCGGTGTGGCAGGACAGGGCAGGGCGGGTAGCCACGGGTACAACACTTGACTTGACTTGTTACAGCGTTTCCCATGAGGGGTGCTGCGATTCCCTGATCTTCCTGTCCTTCCACGAGTACAATAGCAGCCACTGATACAGCAGCACGACTGCAACGACACGATCGCAACAACCATGACTGCAACAACCACGATTACAACAGCTCCATTGCGTGGCCCCAAATACAACAACACCGTGGCAGTGGCATCATTACAGCAAAGTCATCGCAGGGACGGATACTGTTTGCAAAGGCATGAGCTGGCAGTGCTGTGGCGGGCCCGCGTGGCATGGCGTGGAACCGCGCATGTGGGCGAGGGTGGAGGAGGGCCTGGGCCACTATAGGGACATTGCTGACCTACAGTCTGGCCGCTGTTATTATTATTATATTATGTATACATATTATTACACGCATGTTATTATTTTTATTATCATATTATTATAATTATTACTATAACTATTATTACTATTACTATTACTATTATTATTATTATTATTATTATTATTATTATTATTATTATTACTACTACCACTATTATTATTATTAGTCTGGCCGCTGCTGCAGCGCAGCAGCGGGGGTGGATGTGACTGTTGCATCCCTAGGGCTGCAGCCACAGGATGTTCCCGATTCCCAGCACGCTCAGCACTGACAACAACGCGAAAACGTGCGCACCTTGGCTTGGGCTGCCGCCAGCGCGGTGGGAGTAGGCTTCACGCGCACGCGCCAGGAAGACCCCGGGCTCACATGCTCCTGTACCAGCAGCAAGCCACAAGGTTCTCTTTTCAGTTCAAAGGTCAGACTACAGCTTGTTGTTGTTGTTGTTGTTGTTGTTGTTGTTGTTGTTGTTGTTGTTGTTATTGTTGTTGTTGTTGCTGCTGTCAGACTGCAGCACCGCAGTCTAAGCGGCACACAACCATGTCATGATAATGTGTAGGGTGCCCCAAGCCCCACAACCCTCCACTGCTCCTGCACCAGTGGTAAGCCACAAGCCGCCCCCCCTCTCCGTCACAACTCCCCAAGGCTGCTCATCTTGCCTACAACTCGAGCTACAACCGCAGCTGCGATGCAAGAGTATGCACATCCAACCAAAGCCACACCACAGAGCACGAAGCCGCAACCACAGCAGTTCCCATGTGGGCACCTCTCCCATTTTAATTCAAACACGTCGTCAAGGGGAATGGACACGGCCGTTCAAAACACACTCTCCGGCATGCAGACACATCTGTGACACGCCGTGTTCAAGACACGCACCGAGTCGAGCAGGGCGAGCAGCATGAGCTGCATGTCATCTGAGCCGCTGCGGCCACGCCACTCATCAAACACGTCGACCGCGTCGGCGATGTGCACGCCAACGTAGCCAGCCGCGGGCCTGAGGGGTATCAATACACGGTTCAAGGCTCAGATGTTGAGGTTCTGGGATGCAGGGCTTGGATTTCAGGGTTGAAGGCTTCAGGGTTCAGGGTTCAGTGACTTGGAAGTGGAAGTGGTTCGGATGTGGGAAACGTGAGACAAGCAGTGCTTGCACTCAGTACTTGCACTGCGGCCTGTCAGCTGTAGGCCTCGCCACTCACCAGCCGTAGAGGGTTGACTTGGGGGGATGCACGGCGGTGATGATGCCGTTCAGAGTGGTGGTGAACGTCACGCGGTGGCTGCGGAAACAACAGGAAGTGCCCAGTCAGTCACCCAGTCATCTAACTAGACAGTACGTACTGCCTACGTACTGCGACGCTGATTGGCAGGCTGCCTGCATGCCTTCCTGGTGTCTGAAGGGACTGGCCGCTCACCAACAACTACCAAGCCCGCCTGCCAGCGCTCCCAACCAACTACCTGTCTTCGAAGTCGCCGAGGGTGCACTTGTGTACGCGGACCGCGTACTGGGTGCGGCCATCGATCTCATGCTGTGGGCAAGCACAGTGCACGGGATAAGAGTACATGGCATTTTCGATGATATACATATTGGATGATGCTGGATGATATGACACTACATACATACCGGATGATGCTGGATATGATGGATAATGGACATAATGGACGATTGGATCAGCAATTCATTGTGCTACTGGGTAAGTGTCTGGTAGTACTACTGGACCACTCACCTGGCTGATGTTCAGTCTGACTGGGATGTGGACACCTGTTGCAGAGACCAGGTTGACGACAGCACCTGCCCGGCAGCTGGTGGTTGGCCAGGAGGGGGGTGGGTGCTGCAGTGCGGTACAGTACATGGCGGTACAGTACATGGCAGCAGCTCAGTACATGGCAGTGTAGGGCAGTAAAGTAAACTATGCCAGGTGGGGCGACCGCGCATAATTTGTTGCAGTCCGAAGTGGATAATAATGGAGGTGGTTGTCAGCTGCAGCACAGGTGCAGGGTTCTCAAGGGCAACACAGGTAAAGAACCTCGTGCAGTGTCTGTTCCTCTAAGAGCGGGGAGGCTTCCATGTCAGGCACATGTGCACATGCACAAGCGGTACATGTGCAGTACAGAGGCAGTACATGCGCAGTACAGCGGCAGTACCTTGAGCCATGTGTCGTGCATTGCGCTGAAGGGCTGGGGCACGAGATGCTCGAGCTTCATCGTCAGCAGGCTGCGTAGTGGGTGGCCTAGCAGTACGGCGAGGTCCCACGTCACGAACCGCACTGCCCCACGTGCATCACACACCTGTAGCCCGTGCAGAAGAGCAAGGTGTGGTGAGAATCAAGACGTGGGATGCGAGATGTGTGGGTGGCCAGCCCACCCCTGCTGGGGCAGATATATATGTAGTGTGATGGCATCATACCTAAGGGAAGGGAGGACCGCGGGCTGGTACCGCCAGTAAGGTATCAAGGGGATTATGTTACCAATGGTGAAGGTACGGTATCATAACAAGACGTCAAGAGTCAAGATCAACGTGGTCAAGGTAACATCAGCGTACACCACCAACGCGCACGCCGGCAGGCCCCAAGCTAAACGTGAGACGAAAGGCTGAGCCAGTCGGCACAGGCGCGCACTGCAGCAGGGCCCTCGTCCTACATATCAGTGGTGCTACTGCTACTGCTGCTGTGTGATCATGAATGCCGCTGCCGTTGCAAAGCAAGGGTGTGGGGTTGCTCAATGCTCTCGCATGGTCACACACCAGCGGCCCTGGTCCCGCTGGTCCACTCAAAAACTGTAAAACAAAACATGAAACCAGTACAACAGCTGGACAACAGGTCCCCGCACAGACCCTCTGCATACGAAGACACAGCGCACGCACCAGCAGGCCCTCGTCATTGCCATCCGTGCGCTGCAGATTCATGACGAAAATGCGCTGCCCATCAGTACCCGCCAGCTTCACAGTCACTTTCACGGCCACAGGGTCCAGGAACTTGTGCTTCACCTGTAGCTCCGCCACCACCTGCTCATGTGTGCACACGTACAGCCGATCTTCTCAAGTCACCTGCTCCAGATTTATCCATCTGCCGCACTGTTATACCATTGATTTACCGGTCTACGGTTTACCGTCTCAATTGACAACCCCCCTGCAGGCCCCACGGCACACACACAGGCACACGGCGCAGCTGCAGTGTTGACCTCATTGCAGATGCGCCGTGGTACACAGCATCACACGGCAGTACATGCCCTGCATGCGGCAGTACACAGCAGTACAGCCGCAGCCCAGCTGCGGTACACACCTCCCCGGCCTCCAGCTCCTCTGCGGACCCGTCATTACAACGCGCGAGCAGCGCAGCGCCCGCCTTTGGATCCGGTAGCAGCGCCGCAAACTCATCACCCACCAGCTCCTCCCCCGGAAAGCCCACGAGCGAAGCAAACTGCTGGTCAGTGCACAGCACGGTGCCGGCGGGCGACACCCACGCGCGCACGTTGGCTGCGCTGACTGGCGTAGGTCGGATGAGTCCCAGGAAGACCGCGTCAGCCCCCACACCGGACAGCTTGGTCACACACAGCTCCACAGGGAACACGTAGCGGTCCCTGTGCAGTGCCACCACTTCACGCACGCTGTCCAGCATGTGAGGCTCTCCACCGGATGTGTAGCGCTGCAGGTAGCCTGCGTGTCGGCCGGAGAAGGGCTGCGGCATGAGCATGGACACATTGGCCCCCTCCAGCTCCGACTTGGCATACCCAAACATCTCCAGCGTGCCCTGCGGTACAGTTGTGCGGTACAGTTTTGCAGTACAGCTGTACGTTGCAGCTCTGCGGTACGTTGTCTGGTACAGTTGCACGGCGGCATGGACAGGTGTGGATCAGCTCTGGTGCACACGACGTGTCCCGGTGTGTGAAGCAGTATGGTTTGGAGACACGTGCCATGGTGCAAGTAGCTGCCAGTGCTTCACCAAGCCTCAACCAACCGAGCCCCAAGCAACCAACCCCAACCAACCATCCGACCGCAACCCACCTCCGTGACCATCATGATGGTGCCAACAGCGTCAATGATGATGACCGCGTCTTCACTCACATCCATGGACACCAGGAACTCTGGCTTGCCTTGCTCCTGAGAAGGGAAGGAGGGGGCAAAGGGCGCAGGGAGGGTGGGGGGAGTGGGTGGGAAGGGAAGGAGGGGCGAGGGGCACAGGGCGGGAAGTGAGAGTGGGTGAGACTACTGAGGTATGAAGGAGAGGCGGTGGCATGTGGGTCACAGGGGGCCAGGGGCAGCAGGGCGTGCAGGGGGAGCAAGTGCCACGTATGCAACATCCTCAACAGCACATACTGCTGGCACGCAGCGGCCTAGGCACGTGCTGGTGCAGCTGGGTGTAGGGGGCGCATGAATGGGGCACGTGCGCAGGCAGGCAGGCAGGCAGGCAGGCAGGCAGGAGGTAGGCAGGCAATTAGCCACCCACATGGAAGTCAAAGTCCAGTGCCAGCATGCCACCTGACGCGCCCATGCGATTGCCCTGCGGCCAGGCAGACGGAAACCAGTACTTTCAACCATGTCACATGCCATGCTATGGCATGCTGTGAGCTGCAGACAGCTTTGCCCGGTTAAGGAGGCTCAGGAGCGAGCAGGTTCATTGTGGCGCAAAGCTGGCTGGTCTTTCGGAGCTTTTGGGAGGGGTTTTCCTGCACCCTAGACCCTGAAGCCTCTGAGCAGTAACAGCACCACATTTCACATCCCACGCATCAGTCCTGCATCTAACAACTCTCGGTTCAGCTCTCAGCTCTTGGTTCAGCTCTGGAAGATTCTAACGGTTGAAGCTCCACGCACCAGGGCGTAATACTTGGCGGCTGTGGCGGGGTCGTTGTGCAGGTCCTCCAGGAACTTGCCGTAGCACCTGGCAGTACACGGCAGTACACATACGTACAAGTCATTCATGGCAGCACAAGCCAGGTCGGGCGGTATGCTTCATGACACCTCAGTGGAACAATGTAGGAATGACCGACTCAGGCACAGATGCTGGGAGATGGACGGCCCTGCCACGGGAGCAGCCAGTGGGGCAACCTGTCACCACATATTCACATATGGCAACAACACCGGGACCTGTATGTCCCGGGTGAGCAGAAACCTCACAGGGGCACTCACTTCATCAGCTTGCCGTTGCTTGGGTACCGCTCCAGTACGCGGCGGTACACCCCGGCGGCGCGCTCAATGTGCCTCTCCAGTGTTTCAAATGCCTCCCGCACGTTGCGCACCTGTCCAGCACATACATGTTGAATGGAAATAGGAAGCCATATCAGATTCGTTTGGATCAGTGGCACTTAAATCGTGGCTTGTCTGCCTCTCATGATGCCACAAGTCAATGATGTCTCATGGCACCTAAACAAACTGGTTCAGGTGATATGACGCCTCATGGCTGGACATCTTGAAATCCGCGCTATACTGGCACCCACCGTCTTGAAATCCGCGCTCATACCCACACCCACCGTCTCCTTGCTTCGGTTCATGGCACGCCAAAAGTCGCGCTGCTGCTTGAGCACCTCCCAATGTACACGCCGCACCGTCTGCGCATGCAAGCGTGAGCAGTTGTGCAGCAGCTGCTATATTGACGGCACGCACGCATGCATGGGGTGAACAGTTGACCAAACACAAGCTGCTTCAATGCCCAGTAACAATGTGGATTCAAATGCTTTGTGCAAATTTCCATCCATATAGCCTCAGCAAGGAGAGGTGCACATGCAGCTTGCCTCCAAGCCAGCAGCCAAACCTTCCTGCATATAAGCAACAACCAAACGGCTGCTCTAGGCGCCCAAATGTGGGAATGCAGTAAGCAGATCAACAGATGAACCAGCAAACACATGCACCCACCCAGCAGCCGACCCAACCGCTGAACCGACCATCCGACCAGCTCTTCAACCGCCCATCCAACCACTCACCCGGTAGTTGCGTTTAAACTCCACATAGGATGCCAGGTCCAGCTGGCCCTCATGCACGCTCTGTGCTTTCTTCGTGTTCTCAGCACTCGCATAGATCTGGTACCGCTGGATCCAGGACGGCTGCGGGCAGTACATGGGCAGTACAGCAGTACACCAGCAAGTACATTTGTATCCGGCCACTGAAGCTCCAGATCACCAACTGCACTGCTGAGTCTGGCGAGAGCTGGGGCTGGTGGGTGCATCCCCACCACCCACTTGAGCCACCACCACCAGCGCACCCCGACAACCTATTTGGGGCCCCACCACCAGAGCATGCGCCCCCCCCCCCCGGGCACACATCCTCTCCAGCTTTTGTCACCAATGCACCCCCATCACGCACCTGAGCTTTCGCCGCCAGCTGCAGCTGCGTGCGCGCGGCGGGCGGGTCGTGCTTCACCTCGCCAAGATAGGAGGCCCACAGGATGAGGAGGAATGGGTCTTGGGGGAAGCACGCAAAGCCTGCTTTGATGACGCGTTCTCCAAGTGCTGCAGCCTCTGGATCCACGGCGCCGTCAATGTCAAACACACGCATTACGCGAGCCACAACCTCCACCTCGTCTGCGCGCACAGGACGGCAGTGTGCTCGTTTGCATCAAGTTTTCAACATGGTGGTACTGTCTGCGGCAGTACCACCCAGTCATACAGACGTACTGGATGCTATGCTTGGCTACACGCACTGCACCAACATTGGAAAGAAGTGCTGCATTGCGCGCGCCACCACCTCGCCTTGTCTGTGTGTGTGCACTGCAACGGGTCACGAACTCACAGTGGGAACACCCACAGGGAGTACACATGAGAAGTGCCGCCCCCGCCACACGTGCCAAACCCAAAACAGACCGCCCATTCCAGCCGCCCGCGTAGCGCCTGACAGACACACTTAAAGTCACGCCAGACTGCCGAGCATCAAGTGAACCCCGCAGAGCCTCACTCACGTGGCGAGGCAAAGGCATGGATCTTTCGCAGCTTGACCGCAGGGTCAATGTGCAGGAACTTGCGGCTGATAGAGTACTTGTACCGCGTGAAAGCGTACTGCAGGCCAATGCCGCCCAGCAGTACAGGGAACACACCGTACAGTACATCCTGTGGGACGGAGTGAGGGTGGTGTGAGTTGAGGTGAGTGAGTGAAGTTGACTAATACGACGAATAATGACGAAAAATGAGTCTTTTGTGCTCCCACACCGACCACCCGCTACTCGTCAGGCTTAACGTCCAGCTTGTCCCGCAGCTAGACAATGACAACAACATGTGGGGTGGGGTGGGGTACCTTTGCGCCCTGCCTGCGCACCGTCCGTTAAGACCCAAACCCGCCCACTGCCAACTGTCCACCTCCTACAGCCAACCCCCCGGCCCCCACACCAACCGCCTCAGCACCATATTCGCCAATGCTCCTATGTCGCATCCCCGTCTCTGCATACCATCACGCCTGACCATCACGCCGCCACATCACTCTCCTCACACACTCCCCTCTCACTCACCAGGGTGATGGACCGTTGGAATCCTGCCTCTGCGTTGCGGGGACTGAACTCCATTGCTGCTGCCAGCGCCGCGGTGAAGGTCACACTCAGCCACATGGCCGACCACAAGCAACCCACGGCCACGTTGTAAAAAGGGATGTACGTGAAGTTCCTACAGTGGCGGCGCAGCAGTTGTTTTACATCTTTTCTCTTAAGTGATGGTGATGCAGGTGGCTGCCTATGGTTGGCTGTGCGGCCAAGCAAACGTTGGGCGCATTCTCACCACGTCATCGAAACATGTGCGCGACCTGCCCAGGTTCGATCTGGGTTGGGTGGGGCATGCGGCTAAGCAGGCAGATACCAGCCCAGGATGTACAGCGTGCACAGCACATGGGAGGCCCCTTCGAAGTTGCAGCTGGCGAGTACAAGCACACTCTTGTATGAACTAGATGCACTCGTGTATGCCGTGAGCAGCGGCGCCCACCACCACCAGATGAGTGCTGCTGCGCCCAGTTGCACCACAGCCTGCAGCTGTGGCAGCGCCACCAGCACGTCGATAGACACGATGTACACGGCTTTGGCAGCCAGCACCTGCACGCAGCACAGCCAACCATGAGACCACATGGCGGTAGCATAATAGAGCAGCACAGCATGGCGCAGCATCGTTTCCGCTGAGACAGCAAAGCGCAGGCCAGCACACAGCCCGGCACAGGCATTTAAAAGGTTGACCACGTATGGGGTAACATGCAACACGCCACACTACCGTATGTCTGAGCAGTACATCTGAGCAATACAGCTTGGCAATGATGACCAGAGTCTGCAGTACAGTTGAAATACCTTGAGCCGCATGACGGCTGCGGGGGAGGCCAGTGTTCCGCGTGCGACTGGGTTCAGGTCGCAGCCCGCCACCAGCTGTGGGCAGTACATAGATACAGTACATATCAGCGTGTGAGTGTACTGCTGTCATTGCGTCAAGTTGTTGTCCTGTACTGCTGATTGCCCGGGGTAGGTGTGCTGGCGCCGGCAGCATGGTTAGCAAGTGATGTGCACGCAGGCCTGTGGCAGTGGGCTCCCACCACCATGACACCTTTCAGCCTTCTCTGAGGTATTGACCGTTCTTTGAGATAACTTTTCTCCTGAACTTTCTCAACCTCCGAATGTCACGAGTAGAACACGTGGGGGGCCGCACCAGTGCCGCCGTGCACAGCACGAAGAGCAGTGCCATGACACCCGCGATCGCCATGTGGATGAGGTGGGGGGTTGCAAGGCACTCTGCAAACAATCGAGTCAGATCAGATCAAAAGCGGATCAAATCAGACCAGAGCGCATCAGTGAATTCCTGGCCGCCATGCACTGCATCCCATGCCGCCAAGCAGTGCAACTCATGCCGCCATGCCAGGTTGCCGCCATGCTGCCATGCACTGCAGCGAGCACCCCATGCTGCCATGCCATGCGCACACGCGGCGGTGCGCACGCACCCACGGGCGCCCCATCAGCCTGTGTAAAGAACTTGTGGGGGAAGTGGGCTGCTGCATTCTTGAAATCGCAGCTCCATGTAAACATCTGCACATGCAAACGGGGCAGCAGACGCACATGAGACAACACGTCCCTTTTTGTACTCTTGTCCCCCCACTTCCTCGAGCCAGCCAACTGGCCAGTGCACACCGCAGCCCAACAGGCAGCAGCTTGCGCGCCCAACATGTAATTTGGAAGACTCGTATGTTGTAGGCAATCAAACATTAGCAGTGAAACTGCAGAAGGCAGTCAAAACACCAGCATATGGCAACACGCACCAGGTAGTCAAAAACCAGCATGTACATGACAGTGAGCACCAGATCGCTGCAGAACGCCAGCACTTGCGCCGCCTTGCGCAGCAGCTTGCTGCGGTCTGATTTCCTGCAGCTCAGGCATGTTGGTGTGTGCAAAAGTGTTGAGCATACAAGGGTGGTGGCAGAGGGTGTGGGGTGGGCACGACTCACTTTGGCTGACCCCACCCCATCCCACCATACGCAGCCCTGCCCTGGCCTCTTCTCCTCACTCACTCACACCCACCCACAACCCCACTGCCCAACAGCCAATCGTCTCCCCGGCAGCCGTTCATCTTCTCTTACCTCATCGCGACCGTAAGGCACGCGATGCCCAGCACCAGCACAGAGATCACTCCTACATGGACGTACAGCACCCGGATGTACAGCGAGTAGCCGTACAGCGATGCCAGCGGTGATTTGTAGTTCTGCAGGAATACCGGCAGTACAGCAGTAGCACGGTACAAGGCGGTACAGTTGCTGGCACATAGCAGCTGGGGTCACAGCCGGTGGGCTGTGTTATGCCAAAAGCACACAAGTGTCAGGCGGCTGGGGTTGGGGGAAGCATCGGTTGATTGGAAGGAGCGCAACAGCCCGGCCCCACACACACCCCAAAACACGCCTTTCATCTGTTCATGCCACCCACCACCCATCGGACAAGCTTCCAAAACCACAAGCTCTCATCGATGTCCCAACGGCCACCTGCAGCGCAGGTAGTCGGCACAGTTTGTCACAGTCAGGTCCTGAAGGACTGTGAGCATGCAGGCTCAGGCTGGGGTAGAACTGCTCTTGTTCATGGCGGCTTCCTGCTCATGTAACAACTCAAACGCCTGAATAGCATGCTCTCCTGTCCCATGTGCCTGGCTTGCTGCCCTTTTCCAAACTTTATCTGGATTTTATCCGGATAAAGGCACACAGCAGCCATTGTCCATTGCTCCATTCATTGGCTGACCACGTATGTGCACCGGCAGCCCCTGATCCCACCCCCATGTGCACCATTTGCTGCCCAACACAAGGCTTCAACAAACATACAATATCATAATACAGCTTCAGCATAACGCACTGATGGGATTGAACAGGATGAGGAACGGGGTGAGGCCCTCCAGCACGATCTTCAAGAACATGTACTGCCAGGTTGTCTGTAGTGCTGATTTCTCACGTGCCAGGGTGTGCATGCAGATGTAGATGGCATCCCTGCACCGCATGTGGTGCATGGCAGCAGCGTTGACTTTGGTCAACGTACAGCTGACTATATCGACTGGGCAAATAAGCTGGTCATCTCATGACCCGCAGCCACGCGCCCGCATGCAGATGCGTCACATATGCTGTCCTTGGATGCCTCCACCTGAGTGCTTTCACATGGATGGCCCATGCGTTGAAAGGTTGTGCTTGCATGCGAGCGCTGCCATGGTGATGGACCCATCAACCACTCACTGCAAAGATTTCTTCGTCTCAAGCAGACCGCTGTCGTCTTCTCCGTCCTTTCCTTGCGCCCTGCATATGCCAAAGACACTCGTTTGCACCCCTGCATACTAGGGGCAAGCTCCCCACCACGGACAAATCCATGATAGAGCATGCAACAAGAAGCATGTGTAGATGCGTGCAATGCCTCGCGCCCTGGGATGGGTTTGCAAAGTGTACAGCTGAGACGTTGGGCTTATTCACATCGCGCATCAGCTAGCCACGAGCAATTTGCAACTCACCTTTTGCGCAGGACTGCTTTTCCCACGTTTTGCGAGGATGCCTGGGAGCCACTAGCAACACTGCTGCCGCCCTGGGATGATGCAGCATCCGCCATTCCCCAAAAATCTGCGTCCCTTTGGTCTCCTGTTCCTCAGACCATCCTGCTGATATTCATCTTCCTGTTAGTTTCAGACTGTACATGCTACTGATCACTGCGGATGCTAAGTTCAACGTTCATCAGGTGTGTAAGGCCACGACAACTTCCTACTCGAGTTCTCCTCCTTTTCACATATTCACAACAGAATGATCCCTCAGGTAAGTCTGCATGGCTAGAAAGATATAGAAGACATGTCATACGCTTCAATAATGCAAATCATGTTGGGGATCAGCCAATTGGTCAATCTGGGCCGATCGCCTCCTACCCTTAAACTAATGAATACCCCTGTGTTCTTGCTACAATTCATGGCGCCAAGATGGCTGTAGGCGGTGGCCTGACACTGACACTACGTATATGAGCACATTGCATGCAACCCATTGACCCGCCCCTTCACACGCACAGCCATTTTTGGCGCCATGCCGCCCAGCCCCTCTTAAACCACCCTGCAGCAATCGCTCTCCAATGACCCAGCAGCACGTATGCCATCTCCTTACTTTTGATGTATGCTAGGCCCACTCTGCACAGAAGCTCTCCAGGTGACATGCAAGGCCCCCTCCAGGCGGCAAGCAAGCCTCCCACCGGACGCAGATAAGCATGGTGGTGCACATGCAACAGGCGGGTGGAAGGTGGCCATTTAGGCGAAGCTCACAGCGCAGCCCACACCCCAAACAGCTACGCCTGGTGTCACAAGTGCGGGGGCCACCAGCTGCGCCAGCCCCGCAGCACTTCCCCATCAGCCCCCTTTCTTGGCAGTATAGGCAGTTACGCAAGGCCTGCAATGCTTGTGACCACACGACTGATGCCTAGCGGGTCTGGGAAATGGGGGTAGGCTGCCACCGCCAGCCGTGCGAGCTGCATAGGGTTGAGCAGGCGGCCGAAGAAGAAGCAGCCTGCGTTGTACACAGGGAGTGGTTAGGTGGCGGCTTCCAGGGATCAGCAGGCTCCGGCATGCAGACACATCTGTGGCACGCCGTGTTGTTATTATTATTTTTATTCCAGGGGTGAGCAGATGAATCTGTGAAACGCCGTGTTATTATTATTTATTCCAGGGGTGACACTTCACACTAGCAGGCGGGCTCCAGCACAGCACGCAACACGTGGGCTGCTTAAGCTGTGCTAAGCCCATGCATGCGCCTCAGAGAGCGAGAACCTCATCACTCAACAGATGGCTGGACATACAGGCAACTGCACTGCACACTTCGCGTATGCATGGCCAGGTGTGTGCCAATCTCATATTAAGTTATTATATTACCGGTACCAACCAAATGCTGCACCCTGAACGAGCACCCATGAGCCGCGGACCTGATACAGCCCACTTGAACCACTCACACAGCAAGCAGCGCGTAGAGCGCTCCTTATGGAGGTTTAGGTACAGCTTCTCAGCACATTCCATCTCCTCGAAGCAGCATTGCCTGCATGCAGCCACAACAGGGGCAGCCACAGGGACACGCTCAGTTTCAACCCAGAAGCAGCAGCTGCGGCAATGGCAGCTGCAGGGGCGGCACGGGATCCACGTCAGTGGCTTCCGCGGAGGGACAAGACTGGTTCAAAGCTAGAGTGGATCAAGATCAGACCTGGAGATCAACAAGTGAACGAAGCCTGGAATGAAGCCATGGATGAAGCAGTAGACAACAAGCACCCCAGGCAGAAAACTAGCCACGTTAGCGAGGTGTGCAGTTGCCCCAAGCTGGGAGCCAACGCAGCCGTGCAGCAACCCGTGTGTGCTAAACTCTGAGCTTGCTGGCGCCAGCCCTGGTCCATCTGCTGTGGGCGCAACAAGCCCTCGCACTCACGTGGGCGCCATGAGGTACTGCGGCACGCCCGCCTCCCGTGTCTCAACCGCCTGAGCAGTTGCGTTGTACGACAGCGCCTCCTTGATCAGCTTGCGCTCCTCATACACCTTCTCCATCAGCGACGTGTACAGCTGCGGGCGGTACAGCCGCAGGACGGGCAGGACGGTGGGCGGTACACCGATGCATCAAGCGGCATGGCAGTTCAATGGATGGCACAGCACAGGGTATGGACATAACGGTACAGCAGGGGATGTGGCAGAACAGCAAGCAATGTGGGGTACAGAAAGCAATGCAGCAGTTAAGCACGCGGCAGCAGGCACTTCCTTAGCCTTGTGGCATGCCGCAGAGCAAAGCTGCCCTGTTGCATCCACCCGAGGAGCGTGATTGTGTGTGGGCCCCCCCACATGCAAGCCCCACACACCAGCAGCCTTCTGACTGCCCGCACCTGATACATGGCCACACAGTCGCCCTGCTGCTGGGGGCTGAGGTCCAGCGTCTTGATCGTTGATGCCCAGTGACCTTCCGCAGGCACAGCCGGGATGCCTGCGCATGCAAGCCGCGCGCAAGCCAGGTGCGTCACGTGCTGAGCAGTGCTGGCCCCCTGATGCTGCCCACCTCCTGTGCGCAGTGCGTGCTGGCGAGCGTGCCGTGCAGCATGGAACTGAGTTCCACGGCCCGGCGGTGTGCGCTGACACACGGCAAGCCTGCACATGCACGCGGGACCCACTCCCAGGCACGCAGCTGGAGCTCATGGCAGTTTGAGCTAATCATCCGGCTATTCCCATGAGCAGCAGCCCAGGGATTGCTGCGACCAGCCCAGGTAACAATGCCCTGAGGAGCCAGAGAGCCGTCGGCTGCTGGGCTTGACCGCAGCACGCCCGCAGGCACGAGGAGGGGGTACCAACGCCATCAAACAGCAAGCAGCCGGAGGCAGCAGGGTCACAAAGCAGCGAGAGCACGGCACGCACCCGTCTCCAGGTTCAGCTGCTGCAGCATGTACAGCGCGGGGCAGTTGAGCTGGATCACGTGTTTCATGAGTGATGTGGTCTCTCCCACGACAGCACTGATGTCCGCGATGCCCGTCGTGGCACCGCCCAGCAGCACAGCCGTGCTTGTGAGCAGCGCAGACGCGCGGCCGATGAAGCCCTGCAGTTGGGTTGGTTGCAGTCGGCTGTTGGTGGTTGTGGCAGTTGTGGTGGTTGGTGGTGCAGCGGCGGCGGTGTTTGGCTCGCGCATTGATGCCTGCTGTTGTTGAATGGATGCTGGTTGCTGTTGTTAGTGTGTGATGGAGCGTCATGTGTGCGTCAAAAGCCCACACAAGCACACAGACGACCGCCTGCCCTTGGCCTTGGCCTGCCATGGTCACGCCTCACGCACCCGCCAGTATGTGCGCAGGTCTTCCACAGTCATGCTCTTGTACTTCAGCAGGTCATCATGTGTGACCTGTACCGCAACACCATGCGTAGATAGCGTACCACAGGGCATGTGTACCACTCGGCTGTTCAGGCAACACGCGCCACATCACATGCCGATGGGCAGTACACACCATCGCACGTGCCTTCAGCCACAGCAGCTGCACATATGCTGTGCTCAGCTGGTACGGATTTGACCCCGTATGCATATGCACCCACGGGTACCAGCGTACACCATCACCAGTGCAAGGACAGGTAAACTCAGCTGCAAGCCCCAGCGGCAAGTGCCACATGCGGCCGCACCACACGTTGCACCCCACGGTGCAGGGTAGTGAGCAGCTAAGCAGCACCGCTCACCCACCTGCACAGCCGACGCGCAGTCAGGGCCAAAGCAGCCAACGCCCTGACCGCCTGCAGTGCGGCACATGGACCGCACACGCTCCAGGACCTGCGCACCCAGCAACCAGCACAGCCTAAGTAAGGCATGGCTTGTGGTATTATCGCAATGAGCACCCCATGGCCTCTGATCTCTACGGTATTTAGGAATTCCTAGTTGATGGGCTCCGGCAAGCAGATAAATCTGTGAAACGCCGTGTTATTATATTATTATTATTACCCCGTTATTACCCCAAGGCCTGCGTGCGCTCCGCTGGCAGTTGGCGCAGGCTCTACCATTCATATGATCTGGCCCCCTCTCCGTGACAGTTGCCCAGCATGTCTTGCATGCACGAGCTTGCAGTGCTTGCAGGCTTCATGCATGCATGTGCAGCCCAGTATCTCGTGCATGCATGCAACCCTGACCTGTAACTGCTCGTCACGGCATGCCACCAGCTTTTCCAGTGCCCGCTCCTTTGTACGCAACCCTGCATTTTCCTGTGCCAGAGCTTGCAGCTGGGCTGTCTTTTCTTGGATTGAGCGCTCCAGATCGGTCAGCTTACCAGCCTGCATGCAGACGTGCATCCACCCCGCCGGCAATGGCACTCAGCCATTAAGGTGGTGGGATTGGCGTCAGTGGCATCGCCGCAAGGGCATTTGCAATCCACTTGCAGGGGGACATGGTGCCATTGGCATGTCCAATGGCATGCGCCATGGCGCTTGTGATGCAGGCGGTGCATGTGCAGCCCCATGTAACCTCCATGTGCTGTGCAGAGAATGCCATGCGCGCCAATGCTGGCATGCATTAGGGTTTGCAATCACCTGCTTTTCCCGATATCGCTTTTGCGTTTGTGCGCGCCTAGCTGCTTTGTCACTTGATATAAGGGCACCCTCGCTCCCAGACTGACTTGAACCTTCTCGTCGCCCAGGTGCAGATGACGTAGGGGGAGTACCTCGTTGCTGGCTGATCCCGTTGCCATTCCGATGCAAACCCGCCATGTCGTGGCCTGGCGGGGCATCTGGCAGGTACCCGACATCGTGAATTTGGAGGTCTGGCTTAGCGGGCATTGATGGCCCGAAGCCCATGGTGCCCTGCCCCAGCTCAAACGGAAGGTTCAGGTTGGCTGAGGATGCTCCCGAGAATAACACATCGTACTGAGCCAGGCTCATTGGCGCAGAAGACGTTTCATGCATGCCGCCGTTGCGAAGAAAATCCCCTGAGGGGCAATGGCCGTGGTGCGCGTAGGGTTCCATCCTCTAGATGTTGCTGGGTCCGATGTTTGTTGGGCCACCTACAGGCTTCTGCAAAAGCATAGCTGTTAACATCATTAGGCTATTGGAGAAAGAAAATCGGGGCAGGATCATGAGGCAACATAATGTGACTTTTCTCACGGACCATTGAATGAGTGCGAACAGGTCTTGGCCTGTTGGCCATTGTGCATGCTGAAACCTGAAGAACCGCGCTGACCCCACAGCATCATATGGAAAAGAAGGTGAACGGACCAAGTTCAATGCACAGTAATGCGACTTATTATCTACATGACAGTTAGTTTATAGACATATACCTGGTCTCCGGTGGACACTGGTGGTTCATCTGCGTTTGAAGCGCCAGCTTTGGACAGCCTGCCGAAGCACGAAAAAAGCCTCATGGAGTTCATATCCAGCATGTAGCCGCGCATAGGTGCCTCCACCATGAGTTCACCCTCGGGCTTTGGCGCCCTGCTTGAGGAGGGAGACCGCATTGAGAGAAAGCGGTAATGCAAAGCATGAAGTGACGTCGTACCTGCTGCTTTTGCTCAACGCATTGTGCAGATTGCAGCGCCCCAGCACAGCCCCAGCACACATGCGCCCTGCACCTCCATGCGCCAGCAGGACAAGCAACCTGTGGAAGCAGCTGGATGAGCGAGACTTGACGCTTGAAGAGCAGACGATCATTCAGCAGCGGGTGAGGCCCGCCTGTGTTGCATGCGCATGCGACACCCAGAACAGCTGAAGTTCCGAATGCGAGTGAGCAAAACATGCATGCGATGGGGCCACGCAGCTCACCACTGACTCTCACATGCACCTCCCTTCAGGTGGAGCTGCAAAGGAGACTGCTCCAGCAATTTGAAGCCAAGGAGAAGCAACGCAAGGTTGCTGGATATAGCGCAGTGACAGGGCTGCCTGTCACCAGCTGTCACCACAGCTGGTGGCTGTGCTGTCACGCCTGCCGTTTCACACACCATGCGTGGCACAGCTGGCACATGCTGGCAACGGCATCATGGGGCATCATCCACATCATGCCGACCCTCAGTGTCCGGCTCAAAAACTGCTTTAAATCGCATTGGCCGCTGCCCCAGGTGCAGGAGCTGCTGGATGTGCACCCACTGCTGTCGCAGCACGCCGCTGAGCGGGCGCTCTCCCTCTGCAACTGGAGGTGAGTGGTCGTGTACCAGCCTGTGATCTTCATCCCGTTATGCGAGAACGACCCATCTGGCCCAAGCCCTACATTGACATTCGATTGATGTTATGCAGTTTGACATGTCGATATGTGTCATCAGAGCACCTGCGAAGGGGCATGCTTGTACTTGATCATGATTTCATGCATGCCAGCGGAGTGTGACCATGATCCGGGTAGCTGTAGCCGTGTAGGCAGAGGCAGCCTAAGGGATGGGCACACTCACAGTCTGCACGGGGCTGATATCTTATGTGTTTGTTTACGCGTGCGTCTCAAGGCCGATGCGTTGTGTGGCCTGTGAATTGGTGGGCCTGCTGTTTCTCACCTCATGAGGCAAGGAGCCACCCGCATGGTCTGGGATCTGCGGCGTTTGTGGCCTGTGCACAGGGAGGACGAGGCAGCCGTGCGCTTTGCGTCTGAAGGCTCGTTCAGGCAGCGCGTGCTCATGCCTCAGCCGCTGCCTTTTGAGCCCCAGCCCCAACCAGCAGCAGGCCACCCGACAGATGTTGCTAGTAGCACCGGCCTGCAGGGGCACAGCTCCTCAGGGACCACTGCCCCACCTCCCACGGCCCCGCCACCACACCGGCCGCGTGTGCTGGACGTAGCACGTCTCGACCCCAGCGCCGTGTTTGTTGGGGCTTTCAGGGGGCGGCTGGGGCCCACACAGCTGGCTCAGCAGGCAGCTCGGCTCAGAGCAGGGGGCGGGGCACCCAGTGGCCAGCTGCAGGCCGGCTTCCCTGCTGCTGCCACTGCTGCTACTGCCGCTACTGCCGCTACCAGTGCTACTGCCTCCACTGCTGCTACTGCCACGACCGCTGCTGCTACTGCTACTGCTGCTACTGCGGCTGGTGTTGTGCCCGGCCAGTGGCAGGCGCCGGATGGTCTGAGCAACAGCCACGTGCTGCAGCGTGTAGGCACCTCTGTGGTGCTGGCAGCCAGTAGCGAGGAAGGCAGCATGCCAGGGGCAGTCGTAGCAGCAGCATTTGAAGAGGAGCCGGGTACAGCAGACCCCTTTGGCGTTGAGGGAGTCCGTTGGTGCGCTGCCACCAGCCAGGCAGCCCGCGCCACCAGCCCCTCGCCAGACACACACGTTGAGGAGGAGGCAGGGGGGCAGCACGCAGGACTGCAGGCAGAGGGCTTTGAATTTGAGTGGGGCCCGACCGGCATCGTGTATGGAACAGCTGCAGGGGGGGAGGCGACTGTGAGCGTGCTTCTGGAAGACTGTCAGCTGGAGGCATTGGCTGTGCGGGTGGCGCTTGAGGTGAGAGCTGGCGGGGCTGCCTGGAATCTGCAGCTCTTTTGGCTGGCTGGCTGTTGGTTGATTGTCAGTTGGTGGTTGACAGAAGGTTGTTATCACGGGCAAGACTGATGATTTGGTTGTTAGAACAGCTGCCAGATGCACGGGGCTGCCTGGGGGTACATGTTCCAGCGCTGCTTATGAGGCTGCTGCAGTGCTGTGCTGCTGCTGCTGCTGCTGCTGCTGCTGACGCCACTGACGCTGACGCTGCCCATGCTGCTGACGCTGACGCTGCCCATGCTGCTGCTGACGCTGACGCTGCTGTCACCACATGTGCAGTCGCACCTGTCCCGTGCCAGCCCTGAACCCTTGGGACCACTGCAGCATGCGTATGGTGGCCCGGCTAACGGGGCTGCACCACCACCCACCGTCCAGCCACAGCAAGCCCTGGCCACTGTCCAGGCACAGCTGGGGGCGCAGGCACTGGCACAGCCGCAGGCACAGCCACCCGATGCAACCCTACCCCATTCGTCCCAGCAGCTGCACCCGAGCCAGCAGCAGCAGCAGCACCAGCAGCGTCAGCAGCAGCACCAGCTGGAGCAGCAGCAGCAGCCCTCTGCAGAAACGTGGGACACAGAGGCCGCCCACATCCTGCGCATGGTGCGGCCTACCACTCCAGCAAGCTACAAAGTAACATTCTGAACATCTAAGCTTCAGGCCTGACCTGTGCAATCGTGGCTGCATCACAATTTATCCACCACGCATCTCATTGCACATGTGGTGCGCGCCACAATCAATTGTGCGTCTGCGCACCCCTTGCACCCTGCCCCGCGTGTTGTTGTAATCCCCATGAACATCGGCCGTGCGTCCTGTCCGCTCTGCAGCGCGCCAGCAGCCGGCGCAGCCACTTTGGGGCGCTACCTTTGGAGGTACAGCCAGCAGTGGTGGCAGCCATGGCTCAGCTGGATCGTGCCGCCACCACACGCCTGCTGCTCGACATAGGCTTCCGGCCAGAGGTGGGTGTGCTCACTGTGTTGCTGATAGGCCCAACAAGGCGCAAGAGAAATGGTCCAGGAGGAAGGATCAGTGTTAAGTTTACTGACAGTAACAGCCATGGATTGTTGGTTTATTCGGTTGGGGCACCTGCCAGATGCACAGCCGGTGTGCGCATGTATTGTCGTGCACGTGGAGATGTGGTTCATCGGCTGAGCCCCTACGTGCTGACAGCGACATCTCTGGAGCTGCTGGGAACCTGCATCTAGACGAGAGGCCGCAACGCATTGCATGTGCATGTGCCTCACATGGTCTCCATACGATAGGCACATGCCCCTTCGGTATAGGCCCCACATGGGCTCCATACGATAGGCACATGCCCGTTCAATGTACAGTAATCATGTAACCTGCACGGCTACGGCAACCAGATACGGGGACATCACAAACCCAGCTCGCGAGCCAGGCTTGATCATTTGATTAAAACTAAGAGTAATTATTCATCGCAGGACATCCAGCTGGACAACCTGCCTGGCCCAGGAGGGAGCGGCTGTACCGTACCGCCTGGCTGTACCGTACCGTCTGGCTGTACAGTACCGCCAGCCATTCAGGGAGTGGACACAGCAGGAGGGCAGCAGGCAGCAGGCAGTACGGGCAGCAGGCAGCACATGCAGCAGGCAGTAGCAGGGGGGCCGCATGCAGTGCAAGGACCAGGCGCCGTGACCAATTGGCAGGTGGTTGACTGCTTACAGCAAGCAGCAGCAGGGTGCTCAACAGAAGCAGGACCAGTGGATGCGGCCTGCACAACAGCAGCAGCTCCTCAGGGACTGGCCGCACATCTGCAGAAGCAGGCATCAAAGTCGGCGTCAGCGCCAGTGTCAGCGTCCGTGCCGGTGCCAGTGGCACCAGGGGTGCAAGGGCACGTGGGGGTGCAGGGGCCATGTGGGTTGGGGCCAACTGCAGGAGAGGCAGTGGAAGGCCACTTGGCAAGCGCCGCGGTTGGGGGCCCGCGGCGCAGCAAGCGCAAGGCTGCCGCACACCGCTGGGTGGATGATGATTTCACAGACCCAGATGACGTGGAGGAGGAGGAGGGCGAGGAGGAGAACTGGGGTGGAGATGCGGCATGTGCAGGTGCTGATCGGGGCGGCAGGTGTGGCAGCAGAGAGGTAGGCAGTGTTGGGGAGGATGAGGAGGACCTGCCTGGTGGACTGGGACGCATCAGGGCAGCTGTTGATGAGGAGGGCGGGGATGATGGCAGCACATTTGCGAGTAGCAGTCGTGGCCGGCAGCGAGGCGGCGGTGTCGGTGGTGGGGGCAAGGCCTTTGGCAAGGGCACTGGCGGCCGGCACGCAGCGAAGCGGGGGCGCGGCGTGGGTGGCGGCGCGATCAGTGCGCGAGGCAACGCGACCAGGGGCCGTGTGCGTCAGAAGGGTGGGAAGCGTGCGGAGCTGCTGTCTGCGGGGACGCTGCTGCTGCAGCCGGGGTGGCACAATGCAGGCTACATCTTCCCCGCTGGCTTCAAGTCTCGGACTGTGTTTCGCTCCTCTGTGGATCTCACAGCGGTGCGTGGTATTGTAGTACGGTATTACCCTTTGGTTCTACTTGTATCAGGAGGGGCCTCATGGCGGTACACGGCCAGACCGTCCGTGCGGGTGGAACTGCACTGCTGAAGCATGGATCGTGGTCAAATGTGAGCATGTAGGCAAGTGCGTGCTGGGCGTCAGATGGGCAACTGCTTGAACTGGGTGCCGGTGAAACAGGAGTCAGCGACTGGTGGACTGTAACAACCACCACAACAACAACAACAACAATAATGATATTAATGATAGTAACATGGCGTGTCACAGATGTGTGACTATAACAATGCACTCATATAATGCACTGTTGTACTGGTGCTTAGCCCTACCTGAAAGAGGTTGAAGCACCACCTGTGGATCACACCACCACGCATGAGCTGCATGCCAGCCGGGCCCTGTTGCTCACAAGATGTGGACGAGTGCTGTCACAGGTGTGCGTGCATGAGTGTGAGATCATGGGTGAGGGCGGCCAGTTCTGGCCACAACCCACTTTTGTGGTGCGGGCAATGGACCGGCCTGGGGAACCACTTGAGGCCAAGAGCTGCACGGGCTGCTGGAGTATGGTACGCATTGGCTGCAAAGAAGGGCTGCTTGGATGCTGCTGTTCACCTTTTGCATCAAGCAACTGTTCATCTTATGGCCTGGGTGCCCTGTGGCGTCAGCATGTTGCTGTTGACCACGGGTGGTGTGTCGGCCAGCTGCTAACCTTTGCGGTGCTCGCTTCCAACAGGGTGCTAGGTGCTGTAGTGGGGCGGCTCCCGGTATTTCAGGCTGGCTTGGTCCTCTAGTGATTGTGTGTAGATAACGACTGTCAGGCTCCGGCATGCAGGCACATCTGTGACACGCCGTGCTATTATTAATATGAATATTATTATTGTTATTATTATTATTATTATTATTGTTGTTGTTGTTATTTTTATGATAATAATAATAATTGTTATCATCATTATTATTATTATTATTATTATTATTATTATTATTATTATTATTATTATTATTATTATTATTATTATTATTATTATTAACTGTTCGTCTTCTGCATCAAGCAACACCCTGAACAGCCACCTTGACCAAACGGCCCCACTTACTTGAAACACCTCCATCCTTTGCTGCCCTGTTGCTGCCCGGTGTGGCGTGGCGCTGCCCGCAACCCACAGGTGCTGCGGCGCATCAACGCCGTGATTGAGGCGCGGCGAGCGGCTGGAGAGGACCTACCACCCGCCCCCAAGACCGCGATTGCGGGTGCGCATCAGAGAATGCACTGGCTCAGGCTGTGGTCCACATGGCCTCATAGTTACACACCCATCTAGGAAACGACCTGCACAAGCCATACACAAGCTGTGCACAGGCTGGAAGTAAGCTCGCTTGTGGATATGCAATGCTAGGTGCTTCAGCTCACAGTTGGGTGGCCCAAGGCTTATTTTAGTTATTTAGATGTGGATGCCCACATACCCAGATGCCCCCATACCCAGTCCTCGCAACTCCTCCCAGTTCCCCACCATCACAGTTCCCCACCGTCCCCCGACCCAAGTCTTCCCAGTGTGTGAGCTTCAGATGCACCGTGCTCCGCCTGGCCCATGCTGCATTGACAGGCCCTGAGTACTCTGGGCTCAGTACAAAGTGCCCATCTTGCCGCCTCTCTGTCTGACCGGCTGGCTGGCTGACTTATTGCCTGTCTGACTGACTGGCTGACTGATTGGTTGACCGTCTGACTGACTGGCTGGCTGGCTGGCTGGCCATGCTGCGCTGGCAGGCCCCGAGTACTTTGGGCTGAACCAGGCGGAGGTGGTGGCGGCCATCGAGGCGCTAGACCCCACACAGCAGTGCGCTGACTACTGGTGGGTGCGGGTCCCTGGGCCCTTGAATTCGAAACAATTGATAGTGTGCTGCGGTTCTCGGTCTGCCTTGCCGGCGCGTAGTTGCACAGTGAACTGAAGAGTACCGTGTTATTATTATTACTAACTGAAGAGGGAAGACCCTTTGCCAGGCTTGCAGTACCTTGACTGGCGCGCCACTCACCATGCACTCGTGCACTCGTGCGCATGTGCGCACCATGCACACGTGCACACCACGCACCGCACATGCAGGCATGGCAAGCGTGAGCGCGACGCCGCGGCAGCGCATGCGGAGGAGCATGGGGCGCCCGCTCCCGGACGGCGTGGTGGCCGCAGCGGGGGCGGGCCCGCTCGGGCCACGCACGGCCGGGGCGCCCGAGGCGGCGCGGGCGCCCGCCGTGGCGGCACTTCTGCTGCAGCGGCAAAGGCAAAGGGACGTGGAGGGGCCAGCGATGAAGATGAGGACGAACACAGTGGAGGAGAGGGGGGCAAAGGCAGGAAGAGGAAGCCGTACCTGTATGAGCCTCCTCGGCCGGGGCGGCGGGGATGTGAGGGCGAGAGGGGGGAGGAAGAAGAAAGGGAGGAGCTGGAGGAGGCGTATACGGGGAACCGCTGGTCTGCCATCGGCCGTGCCGAGCGCTACCGCAAGCGATGTGGCGGTGGTGTGGTCTCATGTCAGTGCATGAAGACGATGGCGAACGGTGGCGCATGGGCGGCATGGTACACTTGGTGTACGGGGGCGGTGCCGCGCCCAATGCCATGGCTTGCTTCCAAACCCACCCTCTAGCACCAAACTTGACACCAAATTTAGCATCAACTTCAGTTCACACCCCACGTGTACGCAGCCCTGACAGACGATGGACCACTGCCTGGCTTCATTGACCCCATCACTCTGGAACTTGTGGTCAACCCAGCCATCTCCCCTGCAGGTAACGGAACAGCCAAGTAGCTGTACATCGAGGCTGTACATACGATAACCAAAACTGCGGTGAATGAACTGCCCGGCAACGGCGAACGTCAAGCAAGCATACTCATTCTATCACATACACAATTTTGGACCGTATGTGCACCGAGGAGGCCAGCTCGGAGGCCAAGTAAGGAACATCTCTCTCTGAAGGATGGCACCCCCCTACGTGGGGTTGGTGCCCGTGCTCCCGCCCGATGCACACACTGGCGGCTGCCTCCCCCCTGCTGATATCCCACTCTATCTAATCTCCGTTAATCGTTATGGTAACCTCCCATACATGCTCATGATCTTGTACTCCCCATACTCCTCATACTCTTCAGACTCCTCATACTTTGCATGCTCCTCAGCGGCTCGCACCCTGCCGGCTGCTTGCACTGCAGGCCCATGCAGCCTTTGACAATTAACCTTTCGCACAGCTCCACGGATTGAGTCTGACCACTCGCCTGCTCCCTCCTATGGCAGCACGACTCACTCCCATGTCCCTCGTACCTGTTGCTATCTCACGCTTTTTCACTCTTTGCTTGCACGCACACATCGACAGGCCACGTCATGGGTCTGGCCACATGGCGTGCAGTCCTTGCTGAATCTGGGCGCTGCCCTTTCACCAAAGCACCGCTGGGCCCCGAGCAGCTGGTGGTGCTGACCCACACCAACATCGGACGCTACCGGGACCGTGTCATCCAACCGTGATGCCTAGTATCAGGAAGTACAGGGCAGTACAGGGCAGTACAGGGAAGTACAAGGAAGTACAGGGTAGGGCAGGGAAGTACAGGGTACAGCACTGCTAGTGGGAGATGGACTACGTGGTTGAACGCCGCGTGGCCCATCGCGGCTCGCAGGGGCCACTAACCTGTCAACTTCAGTATCAACAGTATGGGAACTACAATGCCGGTTGGACCTGCTTTGCTGTAGTCAATCTGTGGGTGGGTGTTGGGGGGGCAGGTTGGGCGGCTGTTCTATTCAGTGGCCCTTGTGCGCAGGCTATGACTCAGGCGATGACTCAACATAGCTACATAGGTTAGGCACACTGACGCGATGGCTCAATGCTCACAGTATAGGGGGGATCAATTGGCTGCTGGGCAGTTAATTGGCTGCAGGGGTCTGTGTAGGGGTGGAGAGCTTGTTACATGACGTGTTCCTTAAGAGTGCCTGGGCACCAGCCGCCGCCTGGGCAGGTGATATCCAAAGACCAGCCTCAGGGTTCTGCTGACAACCAGGAGTCCAAGGCAGGGTGCATGTGTCATCGCTGCCAGAACCAGATTAGAGTAGCAGAGTTTGTAGCTGACTGCATGGATCTGTATGATTCTGATTGGCAAGATAGACAAGATGAGATCAACGCTGTTGTCATCTAAAGGGAGACGGCGAGCGGCCCATCGCGGGTCGAAGGCCATGTAACCTAACAGTAACACAGTGTGTCATCGCTGCACCCACATCACAGCCTTTTGCCAGCTTGACCCAGAGTCAGTGCCTTTGCCAACCTTGCCAACGTTGCTACCACCGCCTGGTTGCTCACCTACCCACCAGGCCGAACCTACCCAAAACCAGCAGTAGAGCAATGGAATGGAAGGCATCAAATCATCAGGCACTCCTGCTGCTCTCCTTTGCCCATGCTGGAGGTGCAGGCCCATGCTGCAGCCGGCTACTGTATAAGGTACTGCACAGCACAGGAATCGGGAGGCATGGGCGAGTGGGCAGCACCCCACAGCTACCTGCTCCAAAGCCTCACCAGCGAAATGTTTGTACACCATCCACAGCATGCCAAATGTGTTGTGCGGTTGCCAGATGGACGACACGACGCAGCCCTTTGCCCCCACTCGATCGACCGCCATTCTTGTCATCGTACGACTTATCCAAAACAACACCGGAGGCCACCCTAGCCCAGCCCTGCCTTCAAACCAAAAACCAAAAATGGCATCATGTGGAATCGTGCCTGCACTGCCGCGCCTCTCCAACCCGTCTGCTCCTGCATACTTGCAAGGCGAGTCGCAGCAAAAAAGCCTCAAGCGTCCATCCCTTTTACAACACCAACAAGAGCACCACATGCGTCCCTGCTGCCTGGATGCTTGCTTGCACTCCCCCCATCAAATGTACTGAGCACAAGAAGGAACCAACGGGGCGGACCAAGAAAGAGCAACACCCCCGCCGCCATCGGGTTCGTGTGTGTATGCACCACGCATGCAGCCAAACTTCAGCCCTTTCAGCCATGCCTTTCACGCTTCAGCAGCGTGTAATTGTGACTTCCCTTTCTTTACTTCAAGCCGTAAGCATGCACTGCCAGGGGTCACACAGCAGTGCAAGCTGCCTTGTGCAAGCTCATCTCGACCAAAACGCGGTGCGGCATGCAAGCAGAGCCGTCAAGCACGGAGGCCAGAAACCCCCGGCCTTCCAGAGCCACTGCGCTTTGGACTGGGCACAAACGACTGTGTGCTGCCACCAGCTGGCACCTCCTGTGAAAGGGATGGCGTCCCAGGCAATCGTGGCAGACCACCTGGCCATGGCAGATCACAGTGATCGTGACATACCAGATCACGGCGTGCCAAGCCACTGAGATAGGCCTGTGCGCTCGACCCGCTGTGCGATAGCCCTGCAGCTGGCCCTGGTCGCCCACGTGCGCTGTTCTCAGAATACACACAAAACATAAGCAAAACTGTTCCTGTGGTCAGGGCCAACCGCCCCCCAAAAAACGGCCTCGCGCACACAGCCGTGCGCTTCCTTTGCTTGTTCCCTCTCGTCCATGATATTCTTGCCTCAACCACTCGACTGCCAATATAAAGTATCCATCAAATGGTCGGGTATGGACACATCCACACACCATGGCTGCCACATGTATGCTGGTGCCCACAAGCACAACAGCTGGCAGGGCCGGTAGCACTGCCTTCCACACATCCGCAGTTAACCATACACCCACAAACACAAGAGCAGACGCGTGCAGCAGTGACCCTATACACGCCGCAGGCACACGCCGATGGTACCGGCAGGCAGGGTACACGACACGGCGTCGGAACATGACACGGCGTCGGTACACGCTTCCAACGCGGCATCGGTACGCATGCACCCCACCGCACCATCACACAGTCACGCCGCGAATCGCAGCCACACGTACTGACCAAGACACACCCCAGATCTCACACGTATCACGCATAGATGACCGCGGGCCGCGGCTTGCGCGCCCCCTTGGCCGCCTGTGCCGTGCTGCTGGAGCGCATGACCGCAGGGGCACCGCCCACCTCCTGGGTCTGGGCTTCCATGAGCTGCTGGTCAAAGGTGGCCAGGATAGACAACACCTCACCCTCAGTGCAGTCCACCAGCACCTACACACAGGACAAGGCCCAATTTGTGACACATGAAGAAGATGGGCCCATACATAGAACGTTCATGGGGGATTCCTCAATATGGGGGATGGACAGAGAGGTTTATATTTCAGGGTTTGGATAAACATGCATGTTATAAGAATGATACATATCATCCCCATGCGCCTGCAGGTAAGAAGCAGAGCCACAAAGCAGAGCCGCACACCTTGGTCAGGGGGCGCAGGCTGTAGAACGCCTGCACATCCTTCAGCAGCCTTGGCACATCAGCCTTGGCGGCTGCCAGCAGCTGGCTGTGAGCTGGCAGGTGGATTGCGCGCCTGTGGGGGAGCGATTCACGTGACAGGCGGGT
>BDCZ01000224.1:1787-16337 GCA_001662365.1 Chlamydomonas applanata | reverse complement strand
GGGGGGGGGGGGGGGGGGGGGGGGGGGGGGGGGGGGGGGGGGGGGGGGGGGGGGGGGGTGAGCGATGTTTGATCATGGGATTTGGGGTCCGGCTGGACGATTGAGTGCATGCGATGGATGGATGGAATTTGATGGTTTGTAATGCGGGCAAAACCAGACAAGAGCAGGTGGACCCGTAGGCTCTGCTGTCATGCGCCAGATGCAGGCAGCCCTCTGAACAGGCCGCAGCACAGTGCAGTGCAAGCAGTACAGGCAGTACGTAATGTGCAGGCAGTACAAGCTGCATGCGCGCGCCCCATCCAGCTGCCCATGCTGTACCCCCCAGTCCGGATGGGTCTGATACAATTTGTCGCAGGCCCATCCAGATATGGGGCACAGTATGGGCAGCTGGAGCTGCTTGAGCTGGCATGGCCTGTTGGAGGTCTGGCCAAGTTGCCATATATATATATATAATTGTATGTTGCTATGTATGAGGCGCAACTGAGAGCCAGCCAGCGCGACAACTGACACCAGCTGACACCAGATGGGCACGGACACATTGCAACACGCGGTTCCTCGCCCAGGAGGTGGAGCAAGAGGGCACGCACCATGCGGGCATGCTGCTGCCGCTGTAGGTGCTGCGTGCAGCGGCCAGCAGGTCGAAAACGGCTGTGTGGCGGCCCCGCACACCCGTGCCCTCCTGGCCGGAGAGCGCCTCATACGCCTGGCCGGCCTGCGCACAGGCCCCACGCATCCGTCAGGTATGCTATCAGGGCCCAGCTTTGACATGCAAGCTGTAACTCATCGCAGACGTCTGCTGCGCGGCGTGAGCCCCGCATGTCAACATGGCAGATCGGTGGCGTGGTGTAAGCAGTGGCACGGCATCACAGCACCCCTAATGGGAAATGCTGTAACAAGTCAAGTGACCAGCAGAGGGGGGGACACGAGAGTGGCATGTACGCACCGCGAGCATCCGCGCGGGGTCCGTGGCGGCACCTGCCGCCATGAGCGGCAGCAGCTGCATGAGCGACGAGTTGGCCGCCTCAGCACGTGAGCGCTCAAACATTGCGGCGCGCTCACGCACAGAAGGCGCCACAGGCATGGCCACACTGATTTTGGGCAGGCTGATGGTGGGGAGGGTGACGTTTGGCAGCACAAGGTCAGTGGGGAGTGTCACAGCAGGAAGTGCGACGTTCACGTTGGGAAGTGTGACCTTGGGAAGTGTGACCGAAGGAAGTGTGATCTCCTTGGGCATCGCCTCGGCCACCTTGTCCACCGCCTGGTTGACAGCCGCCCCCCCGGCATTGACAGCAACCGCCCCAACCACCTGTAGCTGGCTGGCAGTTGCACCAACCACGTCCAGGCCTCGTGCCAAGGGACTGGCTGGCCCTGCTGCTGCCACCACCAGCCGGTCCACCGACTCCCACCAGCGGGTGAGGCCGCGCACAAAGGTGCCAGAGCGAGGCGGCTCCGGAACCGGCAGGTCCTGCACGAGGGCGGCTGGGGAGGGGGGAAGGAACTTGGAGAGCGCGGAGCGCACACGAGGGGACGTCCTGCGGCCGGAAGACGGGCTGGGCGTGACCGCCTTGGATACAAGCGCGGCGGGGCCCTCCCGGGCAGCCGCTCGAATGAGACTCCTCACAGGGTCAGAAGAGGCGGGGTCTGCAGTGGCAGCCGGTGCTTTGGGAGCTGCAGACGCCGCCGCGGCCGCACGTGCTCCTGCGCCCGTACCGCCCATACTGCCTGTTGTACTGCCGACACTGTTGGTTGTACTGCTCGAGCTGTCGGCCACCGTCTCCATTACGGTGTGCAGCATGGCCCCTGTCATGACCAGGGCGCCCAGGGCCTTGGCTCCCAGGTTCAGGATAGTGGGGGTAGCAGCTTGTGCCATGCTGGCGGCCATGCTAACCGACTTGGACAGCTCCGTAGGCAACTCCAGGTGGTTGAGGTGGTTGATCTCAACCGCCACAGTCCGTGCCACGGTCTTCATGCTGCTGCTCATCACCCGGGCCACCTCCTGTGTGTGAGAAAAGCAGAGAAAGCTCAAAGGTTAACGGCTACATAAGTGGTGAGCACATGCTGATGGCACGGGCAGATCAAGCGCCAGGGGGCACGCTCAGAAAGGCTTTGTGTGGCTGTGTGGCGCTGTTCAGTCTACAAGATGAACTGGTAGTATCTAGTCGTACCTGGAGTGTACTGGGTGTACAAGCAGCCTGCAGCAGTACAATGGTGCAGGATAGTTTACAATATGAATGGCAACATTACTACAACCGTGTCACACCTGCTGCTCCCGGATCGCCTCAGCAGCTAGCACTGCTGCAGCCAGCTGTGCAGCCCTCTGCACCTGATGCGCCACCTTTGACGACCATTTGCGTGCCAGCTGTGTGGCGCAGCAGTGGGTCATGGATTTCAGCGCAGAGGTAGGGCGCATGGACAGTCCGCAGCCAGTATTCGAAAGGAACAACCGTGCACGTGCTCAGCATGGTGCAAGTGTGCATATATGAGCGCTCTCACAACAGCAATAGCACACGCTCTGGCCCATGCGTGATGCATGCGTGATGCATGATGTGCATGGCTGCTGTGCACACAGACGCAGGATCAGCACAAGCGGTGTTCTAAGAGCACAATCTCTACCGGCTGAGCTGTTGGGACATCTCACATCTGTTGTGCTGATCTTACATGAGCAAACCAGCACGTGCTGCATGCTGTATGCATGCAGCGCGTGCATCCTGCCATGGGCTTAGTCCCTTCGCAGCTGACTGGCCCCATACCGCAAGCACTTGGTCTGGCATGCAGATGGTGGTGCCTCCCTCCCTCCTGACATGCGCCCTGTCCAAGAATTATGCCATGCAAAGGGCGCACCTTGACGTCAAAGCTGCCCACCACCTGGGCAGCCCAAGCTGCCATGTCCACCCCATTCAGACGTTCAGACTGTGGCCATGCTGCAGTGGCCGCTGTAGCAGAGGACGCTCTGCATGCTGGGCGCTGCTGCACTAACCCCCGTCTTCCATGGGGCCTATGTGCACTGCATGCTGCTGATGCCTCGAAGCGCTGGATCAGGTTCGCCACGCGCCCGCTGGTCGAGACCTGCAGGGTTTGATAGTGATGGCATCAGGTAGGTTTTGACGCAGGAGACTTTGGAAAAAAGCACACCTCCCGCTTGCTTTGACGCATCATTGGCACCCGCTTAGCATCGTTGCAGCGGCCATCTGCTGCCCGCACCTGGGCGGAGGTCCTGTAGGAGGAGGAGGTCCCAGCTTTGGCATGACACTGGCAGCTGAGAGTGCTGGAGAGCATCTTGTGCACTCTTAGGAACGCTCAGGTTTGATGCCCCAAAAAGCGCAGCCAAAATCGGTCCACCGCGCGGCCCAGCGTCACGGAGCGGCGATCTGGGTCGCGGGACTCTGAGCTGTGTTGATCCAGGCCTCTTCTGCACTGAAGTGGGCATGCAATTTTTTCCCCAGTCACATTGCTGTGATGCGCCACATCATCCGGGGCCCAGCTGTCCTTCTGTAGGGACTGGCTGGCACTGCAGCACAGCAAAGGTGGACTTGCTGTAAGTCATGCAGGAGCCACAGGCTCTCCACGGCAAAGCTCTACAGGTAAATGTGCGGTGGATGGCACAGATGCATGCTGCATGCATGCCCATCGTGCGTGCATGCTTGAACGCAGTTTCCCTCGATTGGCTCGATGCCAGGGCTGAATCAGGCAGACTTGCCATGTTGCATATCACCAAGCTTGCAGCATCTCGGTCTGCATCTTACATGCCCCTAACTTCGCCTTTGTACAGTGCTCTGCTCCAGACCAGCAGGCACATGCACACCCAGCGCCACATGGCCTTAGTCTGTGCACAAGACATCCCTCACCCGCCCAGCGGCTACCAAACACACGACCACCCTCATGCTCGCGCTTCATAACGGTTTTCCCCGGAAATCATCTCCCCAACCGCCGCCCATGCCACCGCCGCCCCCACGCCGGCCCCCGCGACCCCCCCGACCCCCCTCCTCTGCGTCATCATCCCCTGGTCGCCCATACCCAGGTGCACGCCACTCCTCCCCCCTCCCAGGGGGGGCCCACACAGTGCGCCGTGGAGAGATGTCATCTGCAGCCGGCCGCAGGGATGCACGCCATCATAATGCACTCATGACACAGATGCTGAAAGGCTTTACATGTACATGCTGTATCAAGACACCCGACACAGATGCTGAACGGCTTAACAATGCACGCAATTTATCAAGACATCCTGTAATAATGCAGTTGCTTCCAGCGCAGTTGAATTCATTCGATGTGAGGACAGCCCAGCCTGTAAAGCACCCCCGGGCCTGCAGGGCAGAGATGAACTGCCATCGCCCGCCTGCAGATGCATCAGATGTGCGATGCCACGAGCCATGCGATCTATGGGAAACGCTCGTACACGCTGTGACGAGTCAATTCAGCGCATGCGCACCGTCATTGCCGCGGCGCCCAGGTGGCATCCACTCAGGGGCACCTCTCCCCGGGGTGCCATACGGGTTGTTGCCGCCACCGCTGCCGAACCCTCGCCGACCGCCAGGGCCGTAGGGGTTGCGTGTCTGCTGCTCCACCTGCACAGTCACACCGTCAGCACGTGCACTCTACTACCCAAGCATACTGTACTTCACACGCACTGTACTTCTCCAACTCTGTACTTGCCATGGAAAGATGCATCTGCAGGCATTGCCACACTACACATGTAGGCACCGTTCCGCCCCGCCGCGCCCCGCACTGCCCTGCATTGTCCTGCATTGTCCTGCACCGCACCCTTGCACCCCTGCACTGCGCCCTGCACTCCTGTACGCCCAGGCCCGCAGTAAGCTGCTTGCAGGCCACGCACCCGGTCATGCCACGCGTCACTGGTGCTCTGGCCCCAGGGGTCCATCGACCGCCCCGACTGCCACGTGCGCAGCCCATTGGGGCCCAGCCGGTTCATGATGTTCATGAGCTCCTCCAGCCGCCGGGCCTGCAGCACACGCAGGGGATGCATGATTGCATGTGTCTCCAGGTGCTTCTTTACAACCTTATAAAACCCTGAATAGAGCGGGCCGGCAGCATAGTATGCGGCTGGCAGGGCTTGACAGTGTTGGCTGCATTGTAAGAGTTCAGCTGGCTGCCTGGTTTCAGCAGGCAGTGTGTGAGGTTTCCCAGATGTAGAGGTGATGGGGCTCGGGATAAGGTTGTGATGGTATCAGGGTTCCAGGCAAATGCCGGAGGTCTGCGGCCCATCGCCATGTGCTTGCAAATACATCAGCAGCACCAGTGCACAGGCGCCCGCACCAGTAGCCAGAGCGCACGTGGCATAACAGGTGCAGCACAGGCACGAGGCAAACAAGGCATCCACGACCCACACGCACGCAAGCCGCAACCAACCCAACTCAAACCAAACCAAGCCAATCCAAACCGAACCTCACCTCGGCCTCCGCCTCGTCCCGAGCCGCCTTGCTGGGCCCCTCCTTGCCATCCTCCTCCTCCTCTTCCTCCCCATCTTCCTCCCCCCCACGCTTACTGAACGCCTCATCCTCCTCATCATCCACTGACTTGCGCCGTGTCCACCCAGACTCCCGGTATCCAACCCGCCCCCACCCAAACCCGCCACCGCCACGTGACCCCCAGCCAGACCTGCAGCCGGGCGTGGCAGTGCACGTGTGCAGCGAGAGGATCAGTAAGGGGCACCAAGGAAGCAAATGAACTGCTTGGGGTGTGTGTGCGCGCGCGCGCGCGCGGGGTGGGGTGGGGTGTAGGCACCGAAGCGCCTGATACTGGGCCCTGTAGCGCCTTGGGAGGGAGTTGAGTGAGCTGGATGACTGAAACACGGTCATGTGGGAAGTAGTGCAGAACTAATAGGCCAAGCCTCCACGGATCAACAGTGAAAGCTGACCACCTACACCGAGGCATGGCACAAGCGCGACGACATGCAGACATGCATGCATGCATGCATGCATGCAAGCATGCCAGCAAGGCCCGTGCGCATGCCCTGTTCCCCCACGCAGGTACCACATCTCGTACAACCCCACATAGCGCATACCTGTGCCCATCGTCAGGCACCCGCCAAGACGGACCACCCTCAGCATCTGAGTCGTCATCGGGGCGGGCAGCGGAGCGGCCGCCCCAGCCAAACGGGGATGGCCGCTCATCCTCCTCCTGTGCATGGGACGAATCGGCACCAGGACCCTTCAGAACCCTGTTCAGAACCTACACGGCCGCGGCAAGCAACATGCTAACGCCCATGTGTCGTACGCATCCAACCTGCCCTGCACACATCTCCACATCACGGAATATCCCAGAAACCCTTGAAAACCCAACGCAACCCCGTGACACTGACCTCCACGTCGCGGAAAAAGTTCATGCGCCGCAGCCCGCGTGTGCGGTCGTACGCGGCCCGCTTGTTCGGCTCACTCAGCGTCTCGTACGCCTCCTGGACCTCGATGAACGCATCATGTGCATCGTCCTGTGCGTGGCAAGTCGAAGGAGCACGTATGGAGGGTGTGGATGGGGGACAGTGCGCGCGGCAAGGCTGGATGGGGGCTGAAGAGCGGGGGATCGAGCGCGCCGATGAAGCGGAGATGTGTGCGCGGCGAGGGTGGCGTGGTTCACAAAACGCGTCAAGGTATACACCCGTATACGCATCCTCCCATCTGTTTAAACAGCATAAGCCAGTAACGCAAGTATTGGGGCCTCCTTTCGGTTTGGGCATGCCTTGCAAGACGTAAGCACACGGTAACACCTGTGCTAGATCTGTGATGGATTGAACGGATGACAACGTCCCCCATGTCCAAGCAATACAGGAGATGCGAAGCAATACGGAGATGCGAAGCAATACGGGAGCTGCAAAGAAGGCGCTGTGTGTGGGAGTCAGCCTGGAGCCGCTCCACTAGATGCTGGCCTGGGCTCTGCCATCTGCGCCCCCATGTGCGAGCAGGCACAACAACCATGGCCTGCCAAGGCGTCGCCATGAACCCCTGCTTGCCACGCGTCCAAGAGCAAAGCAGGGCAGGAGGTGGCTGGTCCCTTCAGCTGGCCACTCACGCTGTCATTGACATCAGGGTGCAGCTTCTTGACCAGCTGCCTGTACGAGCTCTTAATGTCATCCTCGTCAGCATCTACATCAAGCCCTAGCACCTCGTAGTATGACTTGCGCTTGCCTGCACAGCAGAATGCATGGCAGTGCGCATGGCAGCAGTGCCCCAGCGCACATGCCAGTATGCAGCATGGAAACATCATGCGCATGCAGCGAGCAGCGGGCATGCGTGAATGCCTGTTGCATGGGGTTGTGATGGCATGGCAGCATGGTCGCGCATGGAGCTTCATGTACCAAAAGTGTAGGTGGTATCAACAACAAGGTCAACAACAGGCAAAGTATGTATCATGACCTGCGGTGTGCCCATGTCTCACCAGCTGCGCAGCAGACCAAAAGCGACCGGTGGTGGTGGTGTTGAGGCTGAGGAGAAGAGGTGTATCTGCTGCGTGGAAAATACGCCACGCCACGCGCAGCCAGCATCCTGCTGAGTCTGCGCAAATCAAGCTAGGGTTTGTCTTTGCTTCTAGGCTGGAATGGAAGCTGTTCTTCCCGGCGATCCCCAAAGAGACTAGGGAAACGGACCCCAGCATACGCAGCATATGATACAGTCACGCACCATCACAAAAGTCATCCTGTGGAAACCTGGGAGAAATTACGATCTGGGCGTTCTCAGTTCCGCGTTACTATCAACGCCTATTACATAGCGCTTCACGTGGTCCCATCTTCTGCATCCGATCCGAAACCATTCAGCATGTGCAAATAGAGCGCTCCTGATGTTGCACACCTAAGACAAAGATAATATGCAAGGTGAGCATGCGCGGGGCAAACCACGGCTACTGTCACTTTGAAACTCGGGGCTTGATGCGTCCTGTTGCAGCATGATGATGCTGTCAGGACGGATGCGTTGCATGCGCGTTTCTTGCTGTACGAGAACTTGCGTACCCTGCGCTTGCCGACATGCGCATGCCCAAGGTCTGCGGTGCACATTGACCGTTGCGACTTGCAGGAGCGGATGGGTCCGGGGAGCGACCAAGGCATGGACAGGATGCATCTGACAGGCATGGGTTGAATGAAGGAGGCCTGCGAGCTCACATGCCAGGGGAGGGTTTGGACCTCCTGGCCCTGTTGCGCCAGCATGCAGATCGGGGCCAGCAACAGGCCAACCTCGGCATGCATGCTGGCGGCCTGGGCGTTGCCGGCCCCCTCCTGCAAGCTATGCCCGCCACGGCCATGCTGCTGGGGCACAACCCACTGCTGCTGCAACCAGGGCTGCAGCCAGGATTGGCAACCATGACGATGCAGCAGTTGCAAGTATCTCCTGCTCTGCTCACGCTGCAGCTGCTGCAGCAGCAGGCGCTGGCACAAGCACTTGCATTGCCACATCTAGCAGGGCTTACGCAGCAGGAGCTGCTGCTGCAGGCAGCGCCGCTGCCTATTCCCCAGGCACCAGCCCCAGAGCTCCTGCCTCCTGCCACAGCTGCAGCATCCGCCATCGTAGCCGATGATGCAGTGACAGCTGCAGCTGGGGTATCCCCCAATGGCCAAGCTGGCACGCGTCCTGCAGCTGCGGCGCGCCGCCCTGCACCCAAGCGTGCCATGGACACGCCGCTAGCGCCCGAGGGGACGCCTGAAGAGCAAATGGATCAGGAGTCTGAGAAGGAGAGGAGGAGGGGGGAAACCAGGGGAGCAGGGGGCAAGGGAGAGGAGGAGGGAGAGCCGTCAAGGCGTGTGCTGCCACCACGTGCCAAACGTGGACGGGGGCTCTTAGAGGCAAAGGCAGAGGATGCTGCTGCAGAGCAACAGCTTGCCACTGCACAACAGCAGGCGGATGCGCAGCAACAGGCCCTCAGGCAGCTTCTGCCTTCCAGTGCGTCCACAGGCAGTCACAAGGCCCCACCGCCTACAGCCCCGGCCCCAGCACCAGCCCTGGTCGTGCAAGCGCCAGCAGCAGGTGGGATGGGCGCGGGTGTGGCACCAGACATAGCAATGCCTGCAGCAACGCAGGCGGATGCAGATGAGCAGCTGGTACCTTCTATCCCAGATGAGCTCCTTGATCTGGGCCGGGGTGAGGATGCATGGGCCACGCTACTCAATGAGCTGCCTATGGACAACTTTGTGGACGGGGCGGAGTTGGCTGACGATGCACTCCAAGGCCTCCTGGCAGCTGCACTGCAGCCGTACCTCGAACAACTCAACAAGCAGGACCGTACCAGCAGCAATTACCTGCTCAAGCATGTGCGCAAGATTTGTGAGGCGGTACAACGGGACAAGGCGCGGGCCGAGAAGCAAGCCCGCGCAGCTGCGCAGAAGCCAGGGGCGACCGTGGCCCGTGGCCTGGCATGGCCGGGAGCAGCTGCAGCACAGGGCGCTCAGGAGCAGCAGGCGCTGGCTGGGATTGATGCTGGGGAGGGGACTGGGGAGGCGACTGATGATTTGGTGGAGGATGAAGATGAGGAGGAGGGGGGTGGGCGGGCAACCAAGCTCTACAGTAAGGTGTGTGTGGTATGTGCTTATCACGTCCCAGGGCGTGGGAGTGTGAGACAGCGTGAGAGTGAAAGATTTCACACATGACGCTGGCGCAGCTGCATGGCGCAGCTGCACGGCGCAGGCTCCATGGCTCAGACCTGGCAAACGCCTGTGACAGCTTCGATTGCAGGCACCATCAGTCACGCACAGCATGTGTGCATACAGGCTCAGTGTGTGTTGCTTGTGTGTGTTAGTCGCCTTTCATCGTTGAGGCACGCTCTACACATACTCATGTGCAGCATGCTCGTCGTTCAAGCTCTGACGTCTGAGAAGCCGTGCATAAAATGACCCACATGACCCAACCCTCCAACAGGCAGCCCCGTTGTTCTGACACATTACGTTGTTCTCAAACATTCTGACGATGGTTCTCACACAACGTCACAATCCCTTCTTCTCACACATTCTGTGCACACCACAGCACACGTTCCGTGAAGGCGTGCGCCTAGGTGATGGCCGCATTAGAGTACCGCTCGCGTTCATCAACATGTACTTCGCCCAGGCATCCTTCCCACTGCTGCTGTCAGCTGACATCATCATGAACGGCAGGGTCATCCATGCCGGTCGCCAGGTGAGCTGGCGTAACCTGCTCTGACCCACTGTGACCCGGTCTCTGCTCTGCCTCTGACCGCATACCAGCATACTTGCGCTTGCTGGTTGAGGTACAGTACCGCAAGGAGACTGTACTGCTTGGGGTACTGCGTGGGTGGGGTACTGCTTGGTGTTGCTATGTACGTCTGGGTATGGTCCAGCCAGGCTGATCCGGCATGTAGGCGTGTTGGGGCAGGCAGGTCAGTTAAGCAGCCGGTTAGTTGGCCTTACTGCTGACTGCCATCCGGCTGCTGCCACCACAGGTCAAGCTGAGCAAATGCCAGAACCACACGCGGAAGCAGGGAGGCAACCATTGGATCTCAGGTGTGCACCATCACGCATGTCGGGCATGCGCACTTCTTGCCATGGCTCTGGATGCTCCCAGCAGTGCAGCTGTGCAGCTGTGTCCCTCCCAGCAGTGTTAGATAATGCAGGGACGCATGCTGCGGGGTGTGCGGGTACAAGACATCATGGCTGGATCGCTCTGCGCTGTACTGCTGCTACTGCAGGCCACCAGAAGCTCATCAAGCAGTACAAGGACGTACGCGTGATGAGCTTGGAAATTCCTCGGGGCCAGCCCGACAAGATCCTGATATGTCTGACTGCTGCCGGCACGTGGGGTGAGGCCGGTGGTGCTGTAGCCAGCCCCGCCCGGCCTCCCGGCCCAGACAACTTAGCAGACATCAGAGTCGCAGACAGCCCACTCTTAGTTAGCGCTGCCACTGCTGCTGCTGCTGCTGCTGCTGCTGCACCACCAGCACCACCAGCTCAACCCCCAGCAACTCTATTTCAAGCTGCAGCCGCCACGGGCCCGCTAGGCGCACGGCCCAATGCAGGCGCAGCATCCCAGGACTTGCCTCGTGCTGCGAGCAACAGGGCAGCTGCCTCTATCGGCGTGGTGCAGCAGCTGGGTCTACCTCTGCTGCAGAGCCTCCATGGTGAGGCATCGGGAGCCACACATGTGGCTGGAGCCCAGCTGCAGGCCCCCCTCCCTGTGGCCGGTGGTGGCAGCACAGGGACGGCAGGTCACCAGAGGGAAGCAGGCCATGCACCAAGCATCGGTTTCTTGCTCGGAGGTGTGCAGGCGGCGACTCGCACGGTCCCTCCCACAGCACCCAGCACGGGGGGCTTCATGCTAGGTGTCGGCAGGCCTCCTGCACAACCATTGGTGGGGCAGGGCAGTGCTGGCACGCTTGTGGGAGGCAGGTCTGGCGGCAGCGGTGCAGGGGGGTCGGTTGGCCTGCTGTTGGAGCGTGGCAGTGAAGAGGGCGCCTTCATGCTGCCCAGCACGAGCGGCGTGCTGAACAGCTCCGAGACCACCCATCAGGAGGTGCCCTTCGCAGGACCTGGCTCCTTAGGGCTTGGAGCTGCAGGGCTGGGTGGCCGCGCACGAGCATCAGGCCTTGGTGCTTCAATGGCCGCGACAGGTGCAGGGGCTGCAGTCAGCGCGCATGACGCAGTTGCCGCAGCGGCGGCAGCTGTAGCGGCTGTAGCGGGCTCTGGGTTGCAGGATGTGTCAGGGCTCAGGACAAGGCCGCAGGGGGTGGCAGTCAACGGGCCAGGCCAGGCCGCTGCCATAGCTGGACCTGGCATGTTGGGCAGCTCGCAGCAGGGGCAGGCTGGGCCAGGGGCCCAGGGGTGGGGCCTCGACAACAATGCGTCAGCAGTCGCTGCGCTGTCCAAGCTCTTTGCGCTGGATCAGTCACAGAAGGCTGGGGTGCCCCAAGCTGCTGCTCCCACGGCAGGCATGGATATGGGCAATGCCAGTGCTATGGCGGCGCTCAGCGCGCTGCTCGCCCCCACGGCCGCCCCGGCTGCACACAACGCGCTGGGTGCAGCGAATGCAGCGGGTGGGCTGGGCATCTTGGGGAGCCTTGGCCTGTTGGGCAGTCCACTGCTGCTGGCAAATGCAGGTGGGGAGGCGGCAGCTGCTATGAGCCCTGCTGCTGCAACGGCTGCTGCCGCCGCCGCAGCGCCAGGGGGCCCCTCCGCGGCGGCACTTGCAGTCGGGGGCAGTGCACGCAATGACATGGAGGACGCCTTGGATCTCACGCATACGCCCAAGGGGCGGCGAGGTGGTAGGCAGCCACAGCGTGCCGGGGCGGACACTGGGGGGTACCCACGGCTCTATGACGGTCGCATCCACGTGCCTCTGGAGCTGATCACCGAAAATTTCGAGGGGGCAGGTATGTGTGCAACAGTGCCGAGCCCACAACGCGAATCCCCAGTGTGCTGCGGACGTGGTGCTTTGGCGTTTAGGCAAGGCCAGCCGCATAGGCATGCACAGGCATGGCAGGCATAGGCATGGCAGGCATAGGCAGGGGCGGGCGTGGATGGTGTGATACATACCGTGGCAGCCGCTGTGTGCTCCGCATGCACATCAGCAATGTTGCAACCACTGTTGCCATCTGCCCCACCACCTACGCCACTGGTGGGGCAGCTTGCAACGGTGGTTGACCCGATGGATGAGACTTGGCTGACTGTCTGCCAGAATCTCACACTCCGTTGGCTTTTTGCATACGGTTTGACCTGGTCCTGACTGTGCCATGCGTGCTGCATCGCTGCATGCATGCAGCTTTTCCGAGGTTGGTGGCTGCCAATGTATTTGTCAACAACAAAAACATTGGAGAGGCGCTGCCGGCACGTGTCGTCCAGTACCGAAAGCACAAGCGTGAGGGGCAGTACAACTACTGGATCACTGGGCTGCAAAAGGCGCTGAACATGTGGGTTTTGCAATTGCGTGGGTGCAGCTGGTGCATCGGTGAGACTCAAGTTGCCAGTCCAGCGCTCCTTGGCTGGCGCCTTTGGACTTGCCCCATGCCGCCCATGTCAAGTGGCAGACCTGCTTGCAATATCACACTCACACAGGACTTGACTAAGGCTAGGCCAAGGATTGGCATGCCCTTGCCTAGCTTATTTTGGGCTGAGCTTGCCAGTGGCGCCTATTCCATGAGCATTGACATGTTTTCCGCTCCGAGCCATTGGTGAATTCAAAAGCCCCAGCGCAGGCTTTTGATGCGAGCCAGGAGTTCATGCCAACCAACATGCAGTACAGCAGAACATGCTTGCACGCTCATATGCCAGCATCCTAGCCATACACAGCCGCGGCGGATCCTCACAACACACCTAACTTGTGAAACCGCAGCTCTGACGAGCACAAACGCGCACCCATCTGTTCTATCCAAACTGTTTGAATTGTGGTGCTCAGACGATGATCACCTGCACCATCTTGAAGCACAGCTTCCCCCCTCCATGTCCGCAGGTTCAATGATGTGCGGCAGGCAGGAGTGGGCATGGAGCCTGACGGACGGCTGCGAGTGGTATTGGTAGCAGCTGACAGTTGATCGGTGCACTGGCGCCAGGCATGGCCTGGTTGCCATGCAAGAGCCAACAGCTGGCCTGCGTCACCACATCAGGCACGGAACAATGGTCTTTTGATATGATATGATTGGAGACGCCATGAGCATGGCTTTTGGAAGCACTTGCGGCATACACGGCCAATGGTCGTCGGCCATGTGACACTGCTGCTGGTACAGTGCAGCACTTTTGGCAGGATCCCTTCACTTACTCCCCATATGTCGATTCCACGCATGGACATACTCAGTAGCTTCCAAGAAGGCACAGGAGGTTGCCAGCAGTAGTGCAGCAACTGGAAGACATGTGGATTGTGGATCGCAGCTGATGCATCTGCAGGTTATGTAAACGTAACACACGGCGACGCATACTGTCGATGATGACAAGCCGTACAGTCATTGATTCAAGGTTGCACTGCTTCGGAAACATCGCGCTTCAGCGCGGTCCAGGGGTGTTGGGCCGTAGGTGAGTCGACGGGGTGGCTCGGGGAGGCGGCATTTGTTGTTAACCTGTAATCTAGCAATACCTATCGACGCCGGGCGGAGCTCGAGGTCAGGCAGGAACGCATACAAGCGGTTCTGGATTGTGCTGGCGCGCATGCGATTCCCTTCTGTCAGGAATGTAGTGCCTGGGTCCCTTCTTTCGTTTGCGAACCCTAAACCCTAACCCTAAAAAAGAAGACCATGATCAGATAGAAATCTTATGGAAGTTTGCTTGGCGGGGCTACTTTGAGGAGGCCTGGCCTCCTCGGCCCAGCATCTTTGCAGCCATGTCCACCAAACTTTACGTCTGGTGCGCAGACTGCGGCTGCATGCACTGCCCGCTCGACAGTGATCTGATGCCAAAGTATTGATCGGTGGCGCGGTTCCCGGCCGCCTGTGCAGGAACCTCCCGTGGTCCGTGACCGCTGATCAGCTCGGCGAGTTGTTCAGCCAGGCGAGTGGCGCGCCGGGGTGCATGGGGTGGGCTGCATGAAGGTGCACTTCACCAGGGGGGGGGGAGGCATGTTTGGACCATGGCAGAAAATCTTGGGACCCCTCCGGAGGACCCACCCACCCACCCCTTGAGCA
>BDCZ01000223.1:80063-99428 GCA_001662365.1 Chlamydomonas applanata | reverse complement strand
GAGGGGGAAGGAGGGTGGGGAGAGGGGGAGGGGGGGGGGGAGGGAGGTTTGGGAGGGGGGAGGCGGGAAGGGGGAGGGGGAGAGAAGGGCGGGGGAGGGGGCCGTCTGATCCACCATGTGCATAGACTGATGTACACCCACCATGTACACGCACGTGATGTACAGCATGTGTTAATACTTTGTACGTCTTATGTTGTGTGCCGCAGCGGCCGGCGGCCACCTGTACTGCCTGCTGGGGGTGGACCATTCGCTCGCCCCCCGCACGTACGCCCATGTGCTGTCAATCCAACGCACCGAGGTGCTGGAGTGGGCACGGCTCATGGCAGGGGGCCAGCAAGGTACAGCGGCGGAGACTGGATCACTGGTCATCATCCTCTTAACCATGCAAAACCATGCATCACATCGCTGCATAACCATGCATAACCACCTTGCATAACCATACCTTTGATTTGATTTTCTTGCTTCAGACGTGCACCCCCAGCAGGACTGCCTACCCCCCACCCCCCACCCCCCACCCCGCCCCCAGCAGCACACCCCTTGTGCCCCAGTAATCTGCTGGGTTTGTGACGCTGATCTGAGTTCTGTCCAAAACAAGTGAAAGTCGCATGCTTTAAGTTTAAATTGGACCACGGGTCCCAGCATGTGGCTGGATGGCTCATGCACCCATGAGGTGTACAGCTATTACACCAACCAACCGACCCACCCGCACACACACGCCACTGGATTACTGCAGTGTCTGCAATCAGTCCATATAGAACATGTGGTGCGCCATGTGGTGCGCCATGTGGTCAGGTGCCAACGTCATTGGTGCCAGCAGAGGATGGGCAGCAAGCACACCAGCTCTGTCCTGCCCTGCTGCAGTGTGCGTGCCTTTGTGTGCGTCCCGGCATTTGCGCTCACACGCGCCACGCTCCAACCCAGGGAATGCTTCCCTTGGAGATCCTCTTCCCCATTGGCATGGCTCTCACAGATATTTTCTTCCAAACATTTCTCTTAAAAATTTTTTCCAGACATCTCTCTTAGACATTTCTCTCAGGCATTTCTTTCACACATTTATTTTGATACTTTTCCCTGCTCTGCCGCCGTCTGACAGGGCCTCAAGGCGCGGGTGGGCCTCAGGGCGGCGGCGAAGGCGTACTGCTGCCGCTGCAGCCGTACAAGCTGCAGTACGCGCTACTGCTCACAGAGTACGGGCGCGTACCTGAGGCGTTGGCGTACTGCCAGGTGCGGTACCTGTACTGCTGGGTGCTGTACATGTACAGCCAAGCGCGGTACACGTACTGCTTGTCACTGTGGGTGCATAATGTCCCTTGCATGCCCTCCATGGCTGGCCTTGGGGCTTGGACGGTGTCGCACCTATGTATTCAAATACACAGATGTGCAGTCTCGGCCCTTGGCACTGCAGCCATTGCATGCAGGTGGCTGCGCTGCCGGCGTGCAGCCGTGCCACACCTTGCACCTCCCAAGCACCTCCCACGCACCTCCCACACCTGCCCCCCACATCCCACACCCATGCTACCACACAGTATCAACACATCTCACGCGAACGTGCTGCAATGTCCCACGCTGTGGGCTGTGATGTCACACCACGCGATTACCGTACGTATCCAACACATGTCACACGCCTTGTGCCGTGATGGAACGGTGCAGGCACTGGAGGGGGTGCTGCGTGGGGGGCCAGGTGGTGGCGGTGGCGGCGGTGGTGGTGGTGGTGCACGCCACCACCCGCCCTCCTTTGTAGTGCTGGTGCGCGCGGTGGAGGAGCTGAAGGAGCGGCTGGTGGCGTACGCACAGGTGGATGGCTTCAACAGTTTCAGCCCTTGGGCGTGGCTTGGGTTGGTTTGGTATGGGTTAGTTTGATGTGGCTTGGTGTGGCATGGCTTGGCTTTGCTTTGCTTTGCTTTGCTTTGCTCGGCTCGGCTTGGCTTGGCTTGGCTTGCCTTGGCTTGGCTTGGCTTGGCTTGCCTTGTGTGGCTCATCCCTCGCCTATCCCTCACTCTCCTCCGACCTCACTTATCTCATCAGATTTCTTTCACTAAACTCATCTACACCAAAACTCACTCACCAAACTCGTTTGCACCAAAACTCACTCACCAGTCACCTCAGGCTAAGAAACCTTCTCTCACTCATCTCACTAATCCCACTTATCTCACACGCTGCCGCTCCTATCCAGGCACATGCCATCAACGTGGGCCGCGGTGAGAGCTCCATTTCCAAGATAGGTCGCTTCCTGGACGGGACGCTCACCAAGCTGTTGTGGGGCTCAGACAGCTCAACAGGTGCTGGCGGTGGCGGGGCCGGTGGCGGCAACGGCGGCCCGCCAATGCCAGGTAAGGGGGATTACAGTTCAAGGGGAGCGCCCCCTGCACCCTTGAATTGTCAATAGCTGGTCAGGCGCTGGTTGCTGGCAGGGAGCATGGGCATGAGCATGGGAGGCACACTTCAGAGTGCAGGGTAGGCTTGCGCTGTAGGGGGAAGGGCCTTCACTACAGGGGAGGGCGTTGACTGTTTGGGGGGCCGCACGAAACCCTTCAGCGCGTTGCAAGGTACCGGGTAGGGACTGCCACTCAAAAAAGGCCACAGGTGCCTCTGAAACTGACAGTCAAAAGGGCCACGAGTGGATTTGGGCGCATGGCAGTCAGGTGGCTCCTGCCCGCACCATCTCAACGTTCCCCTCAGGGCCACCGCAGGGGCGGTTGAGCACTGCGATGACTGCACACTGGACAGTGTGCTCGCACCTGTCCTGGCTGCGGGCGGTGACAAAGCCGAAGGCACCCAAACCGCGGCCTGGCTTGCCACCCGACATGGCCAGATGTCTCGAATGTACCGCCTCAAATGTACATTCTCCGTGCACCTTGGCCATGTGTGTGTGCGTAGGCCGCATCGGGGGACCTGTGGAGGTGTGGGGTGGCCCAGGGGCGGCCGTGGTGCCGCTGCAGCTTGCCCCTGGTGTGCTGCCCCAGTCGACGGCTGCGAACAACATGCCACGGTGAGGCACCTGCTTTCAAGGCCAGGCTCCTGCTCTTCAGCTGCGTTGTATACCATGGCCTCGTGTTTGCCCTCCATCACCTTGTGCCATACACATTGGATGCCATACACATTGGAACACCTTGGATGATGTTCCACTCCACACCACTCCACGCCATTCCACTCCCCACCACGCCACTCCACTCCACTCCCCTTCCCTTCCCCCTTTACACCCTATCCACAACGCAGAGTGTGTAACTCTCTACCCTTCACACCCTAATCCACTCCACAGCACCATGCCTCCAAACCAATCCACTTAACTCCACACTCCAAACCAAACCACTTTCATTTCAATTCACACCACCCCACAGCACCATGTCCACCGCCTCCTCTGTGGGCAACCCAGCAGCCTACCAACGGCCCGGCCCCCCCTCCCACGGCCACCGCCGCGAGTCTAGCCAAGGAGACTTCAGCAGTTTCACGAACGGCCCACACCACCCGCATGGCGGCATGGGCGGCATGGGCGGCGTGGGCGGCGTGGGCGGCATGGGCGGCGGCGGCCCGCTGCCGCATGGGCCACCTTCCAGTGGCTGGGGTCCCCAGAGCAGCCAGGGCACGTTCTTGACCTCAGGGGCTGCTGGGCCGGGTGGCCATGTGGGGGGAGGGTATGGCAGCTATGCGTCATCCCATCAGGGTGGGGGGCACTCCCGGACCCCCAGCGGGGGGCCCTGGGAGGCCCATGCGCCCAGCTTCGACCAGCAGCCCAACATGCAGCTGCCAGGGGGCGGTGGCGGTGGGTACGATCAAGGGGGGTCAGGCAAGGGGTCGCGAGCGAGTGGGGGCACGGGTGGGGGGCCTCAGTCCCAGGGCTCTGCTGGTCTGCCCCCCCTACCTGGCTCCGCCAGCCAGAAGCATGCAGGCCAGCAGGGGCCGCCCTCACAGGGGCCGCCATCGCAAGGGCCGCCACTGTCGCAGGGGCAGCAGGGGCAGCAGCAACAGCAGGGGCAGCAGCAGCAGGGGCCGCCGGCGGCGGTGCCTGCATCTCAGGCGGGGGTTCAAGGGGATGCGCCAAAGTCGGGCAAAAGCGGGTGGCGGCTGCTGGGGCTCTTCTCCGGTGGCGAGGCCAGCGGTGGTCAGACGGCCCAGGGCAGTGGCAAGGGTGGCGGCAAGGTGTGAGCCTGTACTGCATGTACTGCCTGTACTGCATGTTGTACTGCATGTACTGCCATATGTACTGTATGTACTGCTGCCTGTACTGCCTGTACTGCAAGGGCTCCGTGGGCCTCGTGGCCGCAGCCATGCCCACCCTTGCAAACGTACGTCTGCCGCGCACGTCCATGTGTTCCGCTGGGGCTTGAAACGCTGCTGTGCCGTGGTTGGCGCGTGGACTTGTATGGCTGCCGCGCAGCCCGAGCCTGGCGGCGGTGCAGGCCCCAAGAAGGCATCCCTTGGGGAGGAGAACAAGTTCTACTTTGACAAGGCCAAGGGGCGGTGGGTGATGGAGGGGCAGGAGGAGACTGCTGAGCCGCCACCACCCACAGCACCCCCCACCTCTTTTGGCTCAGCAAGCAGCCTCCCAGGGGCGCTGGCAGGTGGGGGCGTGCCGCCAGGGCCCGGTGGTGGTGTTGGACCTGGTGGCCCTCCAAGCACGGGTGGCAGTGGCGTGCCGGCCAACCTGCAACGTGGCAAGGGTGGGTGCTGCATGGCACAACAGCCGCATGGGACGCACTGCGCTCACATTGCGGCTTTTTGGCCCAGTGTATGGGCAGGTGTATGGATGCGGGCGGCCCGTTCATTGGCCTTGCCTGCGGCAGCAACACCACCTGCTGCTGCTGCTGTTGCTGCCGCTACTGCTGCTACCGCTGCTGCTGCTGCTTGCATCGCTGCGCGCCTCACCGTGGGCGATGCTGTGAGGTGTGAGGACCTGTTGCAGTCGTTGTACCACAGTACACATTGTACTACAGTAAACAGTACTGACGTGCACATGCGTGTTGTGCGGCCGCAGGCATGCGCAACCGCTACGTCGACGTCTTCAACCCCTCAGGCAGCAGCCGGGGCAACTCGCAGTCTGGACATGAGGGCATCCCTTCAGGTACACGTGTGGGCCGATGGGATGGGATAGAATGTGGTCCATGAGATGGGATCGGATGGGTGCGGTGCTGTTGAGGGATGCTCTCGTGGGGTGCATTTAACGTTTTGGTGCCTGTTAGCCTGGCACAGTCAGCATCGCATGAGCCATGCGCATGGGCCGCGCAAGTAGGCGCATCCATGTGGGCACGGCCACGCCCCACCAAACACATAATAGCGGCCCAGTTGCATACCAACACAGCATACACGAGCTGTGTGGGTGCGTGCGTGCCTGCAGGCCTGCTGCCGCCGGGCGCCCCCAGCAGCGGCCCCCAGAGCACAGGGGGCGCGTCCATGCACAGTGCGAGCAGCCTGCTACCTGCAAACAGCGCGTCCATGTCCTTCACCTCCTCGCAGCCCCCCAGCTTCTTCTCCCCTGCTGCATCCCTTGCAAGCGCCACCAATCAGAATGCAGCCTCGCCGGGCTCCCTGTACGCTGCCAGCTTCAGCTCAGCTACTGGGGGCCCCGCAGCCTCGTCACCCTTCAGCACAGGTGGTGCGGGCGGGGCGTGGGGCGAGCCACAGAGCGACAGCCTCGGCGGTGCTGCTCTTGATTCCAGTGGAGCCGGTGGCGTTGCAGCAGGTGGCGGCGTGGGGCCGCCAGCGGCTGCTGAGCAGGGCGCGGGCGGCACTGAGGACGGAGGTGGTGTTGGTGGTACGAACCAGGCGCAGCAGGGAGTGGGTGGGCCACCAGCAAACCCCTTCCCCAACCCGCCCATGCCACCTGCACCTGCGCCTGGTCAGCCAGCTGCGAATGGTGCAGCTGCAGGCGGTGGAAACACGCAGCAGCTACCACATGGCGGAGCACTGCCACCGGCTGCGCCACAGGGCGTGGCTGCAGCCGGCAACAGGCCAGGGCATGCGGCGCCAGGCATGCCCCAGCTTCCTGCACAGCCTGCACCCCAGGGCGGCGTTCCTACAGGAGGCCAGGCCCAACCTTTGGCAGGGGCAGGGCCCCATGGGCAAGCACCACCAGCTGCAACTGCAGCGGCAACTGCGGCTGCACCTGCAGTTGCAGCTGCAGCTGCAGCTGCAGCGGCTGCGCCTGGGGGGCCAAGGCCAGCGGGGCACGTGCCCGCTGGCCCTGGTCCCGGCCCGTCCACAGGCCGGAGCGCAGCGTCGGCGGCGGGCAGGGCGGGGGTGGGCGCGCCGGGGCTGGCGCCGGGGGCGGGCCCACGCCCAGGATCCCATACTGCTGGGGCATCAGGAGGCATGGCCCCTCATCAGCCCTCGCCTGCTGGTGCTCGCGATGCCACGCATGGCGGCCAGCCGCAGCTTCCCGGGGCAGCAGGCCACACGGCGACAGCTGGGTCGGCTGCACATGGGGGCGCCGTGGGAGCACGGCTGCAGCCCCAGCCCCAGCAGCATTACGCACCACTGCCGCACCCGCCTGACAATGCTCCCTCGCAGCATCACCAGGCACAGGGGCCGGCGGCGCAGCACGCAGTGCCGCAAATGCAAGCGCCACAGCCGCAGCAGTACAGCAGCAGCTCGTGGCAAAAGCCTGCGGCCTCGCCCTACCCAGCGTTTGGGTATGGGGCCCCTGCGGGGCAGCAGCAGCAGCAAGCCCAGCAGCACCCCCCTCAAGGCCAGTCCTCTTGGGGGGCCGGTGATGCGGTGGCAGGCGGCAGCGGTGGTGCTTCTTATGGGACTCCAGTTGCAGGCTCGGGCTCAGGTGTGGCCGGCAGTACTGGTGGTTGGGGCCAGCAGCACAGCGCACGGGGCGGTGACGGAGGTTGGGGCTTAGCTACAGGGGCGCACAACAACGACGCCATGGAAGAAGTGGCCTTGTGAAGACAGCTGTGGGCAGTTCACGTTTACGTTATGCCGTGTTTTCTGTGCTGTGGCACCCACGTACGTAGCCAGTCTGCTACACACTGCTGCATCATGTCAGCATCGGGGCTCATCTGTGCAAGCACTATTGTGTATCAGCTGCACCAACACGCAGTTTGTACACATATGTATGTACTGCAGCGCCGCAAACCTGGATGCAGGGCATCGCCGTACACCAGCCAGCTTACTGCTCACGAGTGGTTTCAAATCCCACTGCAGTGCAACCTGGATTTGCGTTCTGATGGACGAAAAACCCGAGCAAGCACCGGAGTCGGCTTAAACGCAAACGTAGGGTGCTGTGTGTTGCGACACTGTACACCTGTGCGCATGTACCTTCAACTAACAACTGTTTAACGAATTGCTGGCTTCTCACCTCTTTGCACAACTTTCCATTTATAATATCTTCACAAGCAAAATGATGATCAGCGCTGCCCAGCCGTCTAGGCGTCTTGTCATGCAGGACTCGAAACCATGGGATAGTGCAAACAACAACAAATGAAGAGTCATGGAAGGTAGCTTCAATGGGCACGAGCTGACAGGCACCGCACCCCACATTCTTTATGCCCATCAGCGGAGTGGTGCGCCACGCACGCCATCGCAGTCATCAGGTCTGATGGCAGCAGCTGGCAGCCACTTGAGCACTGGCCAAGCCATGGCTCCGGAAATGATACTGGATTCAGGCCAAAATGGAGCGCAAGGGTTCCTGGATTGGATGCAGCAAAGCACGGAGGCTGGGAATGGGCTGAACCCGGTGATGGTGAACCCCAACATCACAGGCCACGCTCAGGAGCTGCTGTTCAGCGGGCACGCGTACATGAACACGTGCCAAACCCAGCACAAGTGCACTGCAGCCCACAACCACGAGCCCATAAGCGGTCCCAACACAGACGTGCTGGACAGCTTGAAGAACGTGCCGATATCCACCTCGGTGCTGCGAGTCACGGGCATTTCCAGCTCCCATGCCTTCAATGCACTTGACGACCAGTTGGGCTCCTTCGCAGCAGAAATGGGCGAAGACATGGACGAGCCGCAGACGCTGGAGCCCTTTCCAACGTCGCACGCTTCCGATGGGCTGCCCAGTGGGACTGCAAAGTCCCATGTGTCGTATACAATTGGCACCTCCAGAAGTGGGCTGGTCATGGACATTAGCGCACAGACGCTGGTGCGCCCTGATGGGGAGGTGCCCGCCGTTGGCATTGGTGGCGCATCCGTGCAGGGCTCCTACCCCGTGCTTGTGCGCAACACGCGCACGACCAGTGCATCGCGGCTGGTGTCCGTGGCCGAGGGGGACGCATCCTCTCGGCGGCTGCAAGCGCTGGGCGACCCAGGCGCCCCAGTGCCCCCGCACCAAGCCCAGCACCAGTTCATGACGCTGTTCGATACCACGAGCATACCCAGCGGCGCCTCTGCTGCACCAGCTGCAGGAGCTGCCACCGGCAGCGGACCCAGGCAACCCAGCATGCTGCAGGCCGCTCCCAGAAGCGCCAGCGCCGCAGCTGCTGCAGCGCCCTCACCCAGCACTGCCCCTGTGACCAAAGCCAAGAGCAAGATCATGAGTTTCCTGAAGGGACTGAAGCTGTCCTCAAAAAAGGACAAGGCAGTGGTGACTGGCAGCAGCTCACCAGGAGACCTGCCCAGTACTGACATCCACACACAAGGAGCGGCTCTCTTGACCAGGTGCGGCCACTGCACAGTATCTACGCCCACAGCATGCCCACATCACCTGTCTGTGAAGATCACATCATCCATCTTTTCGCGCACTCACACCCCCCGGGGGTTACCTGCTGCCTGCTGCTGGACTGGGTGCACCGACAGCATGCAGGGCGCCCCCATGCACCTGTCAGCTCGCATGGATGCGCATGCACAGATCGCATGCTCTGCAGCAATCATTCACCCCGCACGCACGCACTTGCTCGGCATTTGCTGCGTTGCCACAGCCAGGTTACTGCAGCTAGGCTCGCCGCGGCACGCACATGCTGAACTGGGATGTTTGCCCCCGCCTGGTGCATCGCCACCCCTCCCCTCTACCCGCTTGAGCCCCTGCTGCCGCGCCCACTGCCCTGCACACACACCCTGAGCAACTGCACTGCACCTGCGTTGCACACCCCACGCAGTAAGCTCAGCACCACCAGCGTGACACTTGTGAATGGGCCCACGAGCCGTGTGATGGATCTACCATCTATTGGGAACGTGGTCGAGGCGCAAGGTGCAACTGCGAACATCAGCGCCAACAGCCACAGCATGGCGCAGCCAGCGGGCGGCCACGTTGACTTCTTTCCCAACGCCAGGTGTGTATGCAGTCCAGATCATTGCGCATGCTGTACACAAAAGCCTTCAGTCAGTCACGGGCTGCTCAGCACCAGATCGTTGGGCACGGCAGGTGTTTGCACAGTCCAGATCATCGGACATGGCAGGTGTATTTGCAGTCCAGATCATTGGGCATGGCAGGGATGGCTCAAGCATTCTGAGTATGCTGAACAGCAGGTGGGGGGCGACGGGGTCCAGTGCTTGCTAAGCATCATCACGCGCCCACTGCCATGCCTTGTGGCGTTGTGGGACAGATGCATTTGGGGCTGCTGGGCTGGGCTGGGCTCGTGCCTCGGTGGTTGTGTGCGTAGGCGCGGATGGTTGCGCTGAGCGTGGGCTGTGAGCTGGGTGATTGTGCCGGATCAGGGCGAGCTACGCGCCTGGGCACGTCCTGGTTGAGAATCGCTGTGGTCCGGCACGACTCGTGAGGCTCTGCCATGCTGCATGCGGCCACTACAGCTAATACACCGCCCATCGCCATGCGCACCTGTGCTTGCTTTGCTGATCGTTCCGCCTGCTGCTGGCTGCTGACTGCTGCGTGTGGCGCTGTGTGTTTTGGTTGCCGTGCAGGCGGTCGCGTGGCCTGTCCACGATTCCAAGCTCGGGGATGCCTAGCTCGGGGATGCAGCATGCCTCGAGCAGCGTGCTCCCTGACGCAGCCCTGAGCGGCGCCAACGCGCGCGGTGGTGGCGGTGGTGGTGGCGGCAGGCGTGACTTCCTCGACTCTGATTGGGACATGATGGGGGGGGAGGAGGAGAGTGAGGGCGGCACGCTCAGCGGCGGCGCCAGCACGTCTACGCAGGGCCAGCTCAGCCCAGGGGAGGTGGTGCCGGGTGCGGATGGTGTGGCCCGACTCGCCCGGCACTCGAATGACTCCGGCCCACAGTCGTGGAGCGGGGCGCAGGCCGCGTCACGCGGGGGCGCGGGGTTCGGGCCCGCGGGCGGGGGTGGGCCCTTGACGCGGCCGCCGCCCTCGGACCTTGCAGCCGTTCCAGAGGAGCCTCCTGGTGTCTTACGGCATGACCTGGATTTCAACGGCTCAAGCCACCTGCTGGCGCAGGTCCCATCACGCACGCCCTCGCTAGTGCCCTCCCAGTCCCTCGTCCGCAAGGTCACGATGATTCAGGAGCAGGTCAACTCATTCACAAGCGAGCAGCTGCTCAACGCAGAGGGCCGGCTGACCAACCTCATCGCACCGCCGTCGCCCAGCGGCAGTGGCCGTGGGGTGGGTGGCAGCCGGCGGATGCTATCTGATGGGGCTGGAAACGAGCAGCCCCTGCACCTGCAGCCAGCCGGTGGCGCGCTCGACCAGCTGCAAGGTGCGTTGCCATGCCCTGCCCCTCAGTTGGTTGGCTTTGGGGACACCATCAGTGGGCAAATGTGTCTTGTTAAGCGCTCGCCCGTCCGGTTCATGTATGCCGTGTCCCATGCACGCGATGTCCCATGCATGCCGTGTCCCATGCACGCCATGTGCCATGCCTGCCACATAAGTGTGCTGATGCCGTCCATCCATCCGTCTGAATGCTTTTCTTCCGTCTCACGTGCTGTGCAGGCCCGCACATCGGGCAGCCCCTGCCCTACGCGCCCAACCGCATGGGCCAGGGCATGGCTGGGCCTGGGGGCTACATGGGGGGCATGGGGATGGGATCCATGGGAGAGGGGGCCCTAGGCAGCCAAGCCTCCGACATGCAATCGATGTTCATGGATGGCTTCGTACCACACCCAGCAATGGGTGGTGCCCACTCGTACGGATCTGGCCCCCTGCCCCACCCTTCCAGCATCTCGCCACAGCCCTTCAACGCTCAATCGCAGCTTGCCCAGAGGCTGCAGCCGCTGCCGCTGCCGCTGCTGCAGCAGCAGCAGGCGCCCAAGTTCTCCATCGCGGCAGCCCTGACCCGCTTCAACCAGATGCACCAGAGTAAGGAGCTCAGGAGTCGGGGTATGGGCAGTGGCCCCCTAGGGGCAGCCACCCCCATGTTTGGTAGTCAACCTGCAGGCAGCCGGCCACCCAGCGGCGGCCCCACCAGCAACACCGGCAGCTTAATAGGTACTGGTGCTGGGGGGCCCAGCCGCCTGGCCGGCGCCACACTCAGCACCACCTCTGTCAGTGGGGTCCTGTCAGGGGGCGATCTGGGCAGCATGGGCATGAGCATGGGCATGAGCATGGGCGCGTCGGGCATGCATCACATCACCTCCTCCTCCTCTGTACATCATACCAGCAACAACCTGCTCCAATCAGCGGCTTCGCAGCAGGCAAGTGGCCTGCTGGCCGCCTTTGGTGCCCCATCAGGCCACACCAGCGGCCCGGTGCCCCCTTCAAATACCGCGGCAGCCAGCGGGCTGCGTCCTTCTGTGGACACGCTGTATCGCGAGCTGTACGGGGGAGGCAGTACGAGCGACCAGGAACTGCTGGCAGTACAGATGGCGATGGGCAGCCATGCGCATGGCAGCCCCTCAGCGCATGGCCTGCCGCACGGCATGCTGGTTGGGTCTTATGGCAGTGGGGAGGCCGGGGGAGACGGTGGGGCCGCACGGTACCGCGCCGCCATGTCTGCCGGCATGTTGAACGACTTCGGGGAGGTGGCGATGGGAGAGTTCATGCGGGGGGGCACCGATGGCGGGTACGGTGGTGGCCATGGGGGGGCCCCCGCGGGCGCTGCCGCGGCGCAGGCAGGCAGCGTGGGTGGGGGCGGGGCTGGGAGCCAGCATGGCCCGACCGCGCGCCGCACGTCCTTCCGCACACAGTCTTCAGCTGAGGCCCTGCGAATCCAAGCGCTCACGAGCTCCAGCATCAAACGCCATGGTGTGAGCCAGGACACTCTGAGCATGGCCCCTGGGCTGAGCTCCATGTCTGCCAGCCAGACCCTCTCAGGCCCTGACTCCATACTAGGTGGTGGGGGCATGGGCATGGGCATGGGCGCGGGCATGGTGGTCGGGCTGCCTCAGCAGCTCACGTCCCCCTCCTCCACGTCTCCGCTGTCTGGGATCTCTGCCGGTTCAGTGAGGCGCCGCCATAGCCAGCGCTCAATGCTGGGGCCGGCCAGTTCCACATCAGCAGGAGGCCTCCAGCACCAATCCACCTCTGTGCTCAGCACCACAGAGTCCATGCAGCAGCAGCTGCCTGCATGGGCCGACAGCAATGCAAGCCACCATGGAGCGTGGGGAGGCATGCACCCCGGTCTGTCCACGGGGTCCCTGGGGGGCACTCTGGGGGGCCTGGGGGTGGTAGTTGGACCGGGCCCTGGGTCTGTGTCCTCTCCTCTCGAGCAGCTGCAAGTTCTGCAAGAGATGGCAGGGACTGACGAGGCCCTGCTTCACAATGTGGTGCACACGGTGCTGAACCAGGGCCAGGCCGTGGGTGGGGGTGGGGGCGGCAGCACCCACGGGACGCAGCACATGCCCCCACCACAGCCGCAGCCACAGCCACAGCCATTACTACAGCCGCCTCCGCCTCGCAGCCATGCATCATCCAGTGACATCCTGTCGCCCAGCAATGCAGCAGGCAGCAGCGGCGCACTGTCGCCAGCCACCGCCGCCACCGGTGCGAGCAGCGGCCATGCAGCTGTGGCGGGGGGCAGTGACATGCTGCTGGGGTCAGGGCCCTCCGGCAGCCAACCTAGCGGAGGGTTCCCCATGCCAAGCGCTGGATCTCAAAATCAAGGCCCACCCCCACACAATGCGCTTCGCTGGTCAACGGACGAACACCATGCCAGCAGTGACGCCAGCTACCCCCTGCCGCCGCCATCCGCGCTCTCGGCCACCATTACCGCCCTGCTCGCGTCGGGCCTGGACAGCGCCAGCCTCGCACAGCTGCAATCGGCCCTTGCGGCCGCTGCGACCGATGGCCTTGCAGGCATCAGCCCGCGCGGGCTGCTGGGCAATGGGGGTGTGGGCGCCGGCAGCCACACTGATAGCGGCCCAAATGCACCGCCCATGGTGCTCCTAGACGAAGGCGGCGCCCCCATTGGTGCGCTGTCGGTCACGAGCGGCGGTCACACCACGGTGGGCTCGCCGGTGGGCGTGCCGGGCAGCGGTTTCGGAGGCGGCGCGGACGTGGACCGTCTAGTTCTGCAGTCCGTAGATTGTGTGGATGGCGTGTACATGCCACGGGCCAAGTACTCGGCCTGTGAGGTGGGCCTGCTGCTGGGTGGGGGGATCTTGGTGCTGTTCAATGCCATCATCATCATGTATGTACTGTTCACCACGAGGTCCGTGTTCACGGTGCTGGAGGAAAGCTGAGATGGCTGCAGCCCTCAGCCATCACATCACACCCCAGGCACTGTCAGCAGTAGCTGCATGCAGGAGCCAGCGGGCATGGGGCTGTGCTTTGCTGGCACTGGTAGCCACGACGTACCAGTGGTAGCCGCTGAGTAGCCACTAGCCACTGAGTAGCCACTGAGTGCGAGCCACTGACCAGTAATGCCAGGCTGGAGCTGAGCTGAGTCAGGAAGTGTGGGGAGGTGGGCCTGGGCCTGGGTGTGATTGATTCTGGATGTGGCCACCTCCTCTCCTTCCCCATGTATGATATGGCATGATGGTTACATTCCGCAAGGGGACGCTGGGCATGCAAGTCGAAGTGGGCGAGCACCCGTGAGCAATCTACAAACTCTACCTAATTAGAGGGCTGGAATCCTTTCCTTCTAGCCATTTACCACAAGCACTTGCCGTGCAGTTCTTGATGCATGTTGCGCGTGTAGCCACGTGCAGGCGCCCCTTTGCTAGGGCGGCACTGCTTACGCTGCATGATGCTGTGTTTCATGTTGTGTTTGGGTTTCTTCCAAGTTTTCCCCTGTTTTTCTGTCCATAACTACCATCCTCTGTGTTCATGATCGCCTGCCAGGGACCAGATCTGGGTTTTGGATCATGATTACGCGATACACTCGATAGGTAACCTATGGTATTCCACGCACATTCCCTGGTATGTAGCAGGATGATAAGCAATGCGCATCATTCATGGCAAACTGATTCCGCATCTCACTCAAATGTAAATGCACCAGACCCGTTCTTGGGAGGATACAGTATGGTTGAGTTCAAAGAATGTGTCCGTCAATCAGCAGGTCAAATACCTGGCCAGCAACACCTGCAGCAACACCGCTGTAAAAATAAGCCAGCCATGCCCCCCACCATATGCAGCGACCAAGCCTGCCGCTGGGGTGCGGGTGCATGGACAGAGGCTAGATGCATGGAAAGTCACAACCCCGGCATAGACACGAGGCTGCGCCATCATTGCAAATGTGTATGGGTCTGTGCGGCAGGTGGCCCCTCCAATGCTGGCTGTGGTATTTGCTGCCTCAAACCTTTGGATCCCCCGTCCGCATCCGATGGTCTGTGCGCATGCACCTCGGCCTGCGCAGCCACCACCGCGCCCACCCCGCCCCCCCTCCCGCCCCAACTCCCGCTGTTTCGTAGGTGTGGCCGTGAAGTCCCCAGCTGCCATGACTCCCCCGACTCATCCCCCACTACACTGACGTGCACGTGTGGGAGCTGTGTAGGGTCCGCAGCCGCCACACTGCCTGCATACACAGGCACGGCGATGGCCTTACCCCCTGCCAGCACCCCCACGTCTTTGCTGGTCCTCCCATGGCCGCTGCCCATAAGATCAGCGGGGCCAATGAGCCCTGGGTCCCCCCACGGTACTGCAGTGTAACCCTCTGCACTGTACCGCTGCTTGCTTCTGCTTCGGGGTGATAGGGGCGATCGACCGTCACCACCTTTCCCATCATCCCCGCTGTCCCCCCCGCCCCCGAGCGCAACTGCGATGACGCCCAGCATCACGCACAGCCCGCCACCGATGGACACCGCATTGGTGGGCTGCCGCAGGATGGCCAGCTGCCACACGTAGCTGAACAGCACCTGCAGCACATTGATGGCCGAGCCACGTGTGGCTGTCAGCAGCTGGAAGCCACGGTTCAGCAGGATCTGGCCTATGAACTGCGTGGCTGCAATCGACAGTAGCATCGCCACCTGGCTGCGCGACGGCTGCTGGGGCAGGTGGGGGTAGCCTGCCAGCAACGGCATGCAGGTCACGACCAGCACCGCGAGATGGTACCACCTGCACAGCACACAGCAGGGGAGGAGGCAGTACACAGCAGGGGAGGAGGCGGTACACAGCCAGTGAGCACGGGGCTGTGTGGATGTGGAGATCCAGCGGAGGGATGCGTGAGCAAGGACCGCACGTGGCCAGTCTGAGAGCTGCAGCTTGCAACCGGGACTGTAGGTAGGTGCCCATACAAGACACACCCTGCTTCTTTGGAACTACCGCTGTAACCATACGGGTAAGGGTTGAAACAACCCTGGACCGTAAAACCTCCCAAACAGAGTCGTGTCCATGGCAGACTGCTCTGCACAGGCTCCACCCCATCTGCACAAACAGGACCCACCCAATCTGCACAGGCCCCAGCAGCCAAGCCTGCACAGGCCCCACCCCAACCTACCAGGTGATCGTAAGCGTGGATGCCCGTGTGCCCCGCAGCATGCGCACGGCGACAAACGCTGCTGCGTTGCAGGTGGCTGCCGCAGTGGCCATGATCATGCCGCCCGTGTGTGGGCTGCCCATGCGGTGCTGCATGCAGTCGGGCTGGGTGACGAGGAACACCCCCAGCACCTGCACGCGCCCAGCAGTCAAGACGGGGTGAGCGTGCCACGGGTGAATGCATGCCAGTGACCCTGGCATGACAACTTTCAAGCTGCTCCACTGGCAAATCGTCAAGCTGCTCTACTGGTAGGTTGTCAAGCTGCTCCACTGGTTCACTCAGGTGACAACAGATGCCTGGAGGATCGGTCGATTGGGTGGTGGGCATGCATGATGGGCACGGTGATGGGCATGCGAGTTCTCACCGTGAACGCGCAGCCGCCCACTGCACTGAGGGTCAAGTTGTTGCCATGCACCGACCACTCCAGCACCGCAGCAATGACCTGCAAAAATATGCAGGGGCAATGCACAGCAGCGGCACCGTGATGGGCTGGCCACAGGTGCGCGCAACAATAACAGAGCTGGCACGGGTCAGGCCCGCCGCAGGTGCACACAATCCGCATAAATGGGAACTGGGCCGATGACAGGGCTGACTGGGACATGGGAGTCTGTCATATGTATGGCATAGCATGGCGTGTTGCACGCAGGCCTCACGCAAGCTCACCGGACTGCAGAAGAACAGCGTCACTGCATCCTTGAGCTCCAGCAGCTCCACTGAGAAGTAGTAGAGTGTCAAGGAAGCTGCCCCCAGCAGCCCCTGCAGGTTGTGTACGGATGACATGTATAGCGCACGCTTGCCACACGCCCACACACGGTCTGGCAGCCGCACTTGCGCTGCGACGTACGCGCCTGGCCACCATTGTGTAGGACATGCGCAGCAGCCAAGAGATGCTATGCCGCTGGCCAGAACAGCATGGGTCTGCTGTCTGCATGACGTCTGTTTGCATGGGGCCAGACCCACTCTCAGCACGATGAGCATGCGCGCTGAAGGCGTATCCACAACGAAGGGCACCCCATGTCGCTGCATGAGGTAGGTTGTCACCGTCCAGCAGACGAGGCTTGGAACAAATGCGACCTCGAACACTGGAAGTGGGGTGCCACCTGTAGTCTCCAGCAATTTGACCACCAGCGTCGACAAACTGAACAGCAACGCTGCTACAGCGATGCATGTAATACCACTGCTCCAGAAGGCACGTCGTAAACGCTCAGTCATCGTGAATAAACTTCCTCGTTTGGAGAGAGAACGCATTAATAGCTAGCTTACGTCGTTCGTCTTCATATTCTTTCTTCGACTTACGCTGACCCTGCAAGCCGCGCGTACCAGTGCAAATTTGTGCTTGATCGCTGCAATATGGGCACTGGAACTGATCGAGGCAGAGCAGGGATGAAGACCGAGTGGGTGGGACATTGGCAGAAGAGTGCGTCGGTTTGCGTAGTGGAAGGTACAAATGGGTCAGTGGCCACGCAGCCCTTGTGATACCAGGCTATGTGCCAGATATGTTCAGAGCCAGCTACATGGCCAGCATCTGCCTGAGCTGCACAGGGCACTGAGGCTGGATTTGTGACCCCGCCCAGTCCGTCTGCACTAGGGCAAGAGGGTCAGCCCTTTTACACATGGACCTGCACATGGCCAGCCCCAGCCATGCTTCAGTGCAGGATGTGCCACACTGGCTGAGAACCTTCTCCACTGGCTGGGGATCTACCCGCCTATGCACAGTTGGCTCACCAGTCAGATGGGTTGCTCGACTGCTCGTGTAGGCAACAGTGTACATGCACAGGTGTATACTACACAGGTTTACATGTGCAGGTGCACAGGTGCACATGCACAGCTGCCACCATGCGGTCGGTCAGCCTTGAACTGCAGCAAAGCCTCAGATCTCTGCAACTGCATGCATTGAGTAGGTCCTTGGTTGCTTTCTGCAGTCATCGCAGGCTGTTTGCTCCAGAGAGCCTGTGATCTTTCGGTCTACTGAGGATTGCATGGCTTCATTCTCCAGAAGTGAGCTCTTGATGGTGCCTGCTGCTGGGGGACAGCAAACTGCCACCGCATGCGGACCATGTCACCTACTTGTTGGCCGGGATGCCTGCTATTGGTTTTCTGCAGTGATCGCTGCACGCAACCCAATTGTGTGATGCGGGTGGCTCTGCAGCAGCCCGCAAGTCGCGGACAGAGCTGTGTGCAGCATGCATGGGCACCTACCAGGACTTGGTTGCGCCTGGCCTGCGTGCGCGCCGTTTGACTCCTTGACCAGTGATGACCCAAGGAGAAGGGAAGATGCGCGCCACCCCCTCCTTCACAACGGGCTGCAAGACGCTGAAAATAAGTCATACGCGAGACTCATGTACCAGTAGAGCCCATAGGTCACCTACCATCGCCCAGCATCAAGGCCGAGCACACCACACCGCGATGCTTTCAGCTCTGTGCGGTCGCGCCTGCAAGGCTGGCACGCACTACTTCCTCGCCCTGCTGCTGATCAGCAGCACCCTGTTGTCCTGGGGGGTCCAAGCAACCGGGACGCAGAACATCGATTGGAAGTGGCGGAAAGGTGCGCAAGTCGGATGAGGTATGCTTTGCGGTGATGTGGCCGGGTGCGTGTGTGGGCCCCAACCAGTGAAGCAGAAACACCACATCAGGGTCCAGAAGCAGACCGATGGCGCACGTATTTGCATTCACAGGTCGAGCGAGCTACTTCGGGGAGGGGGACTGGTGCGTGGCGCGTCCCCAGGCATGCAGACCGCAGGGTTGTCGATCATGGGATGCAAGCCCGCAGAGAAGCCGGCATTAGAGATGGAAAAGAGACGAACGCAAATGCGTGTTCACGCAGCTCTTCCTGGCTGCCCGCAGCTCGTCTTCGCTGCCCAATTTTATAGGACTGGATGGGCCTTGGACATGCATTATGGACACCATGCACTTTCCAGCTCGAGACCTCGAGCAATCCAACAAGTGCTGCCATCCTCACACGCAGGACCATCCACATAGGGGGCTGCAACTACGGGTACTTGTGGAAGGACGAAGGCTTCAAGTATCCTCAGAATGGATGGGATGTCGCTGCACTGGCCGACGTGCACCCTGAGTACGTCGACAGCTGCGGTGCATGCTACGAGGTCAAGTGCGACCCGACCTGGACTCAAGACAACTATGGTAGGCTGAAGCCTGCTGGTCTGAAGCTGTGCCTTGATGGCACCACAGATCTCTGCAGGAGCACCCAGAAGCAGCCGGCCGCCTAACAAACACTGTACTGCCTAAGCTTACAAACACATGTGTGGTGCGCATGGACAGGTGGGCAGTTTGACCGCACTCACGCTTGCTACGACTCATCGGCCTCACTCGTGGTGCGCATCGTGGACACCTGCCAGTGCACCTACGCGCCCAACATGTGAGTGGATGGCTGATGGTAAAGCCGTGGAGGGATGGATGCTGCAGTATGTGTGTGGGTGTGGGTCGGGTGGCGTAGCTGTACACCTCATGGGTGCATGAGCCTTCCATATGATCACTCTAGTTGCCTCTGCAACCCAAACAACTGATGCACATCATGGTACAAGTGTGCCCGCTGTCGATCTCTGCAGAAATCATGCTCATGCAAATGCACGTGCAGGTACTCCAACAAGCGCTGGTGAGATCATCCACGCGTGCTTGCGTAGGCTGCGTGGACAGCACT